>CAUYON010022555.1:0-23308 GCA_963573935.1 Arctocebus calabarensis | reverse complement strand
CCCCCCAAGCCAGTAAATTAGCCTGGGAAGGTTGATGCCTCTTTCCCCGCCTTGCCCCTCTGTCGCACCCAGTGTCTGGTAACCCTGCAGGGGTTGTGGTCCAGTTCCCTCCAATGAGCAGATGCTCTAGAGGTTTGCGCCTGCCTAGGTCACACAGGGCTCTGTGGCTCCTCAGCCAGTCCACCGGTTGTGTCGTTGTTGGCAGGGGGGGAGGTGAGGCCTAACAACGTGGGTACTTGATGGGGGCTGGGGCGATTCACTCAATTCCAGCCCTGTCCCTGACTGATGTAAAGTAGATGAAAAAGCTGATAGAACAAAACAAGTTCACAGAATTTCTGCCCTGTGGAGGAGACGCTGGGCTGCTAATAGTCCTGACTTAATCTGTGAGCTTCAGCCCTTTGTCTCCGTTGTCATCCCCTGAGGGCCAGGTGTGGCCGAAATTCAGCAAAGCCAGCTGGTCAGCTGCTTTTCGGCTTATTCTCACCATTCCCAAGCTGGGAGAACGGCACAGACCAGCGGCAACCCACGCCCTGTCCACATCCCTCGAGAAAGTGTTCAAGAATCTGGACTCCGTGGGGGACAGACCTCCAAACCTCAGGGTGAGACTGGAGGGGAGTGCTGGGAGTTCCAACTTGCAGGTAGAGAATATATACAGTTTTATACAGCTTTATGCCTGGCAGGAGAGTGCTGCGGCACAGGGGAATGAGGTCTGGTTTTTAGAGGGTCTCTCCCGTAGGGTAGAGTGGGAGGACAGCCGAACTCTGCTCGCTTGTTTGTAGGGAGGTATGGCGTATACTGTGAGCTGTTCTCTTGGGGGAGGGGTCTCCCGTCCGCTTGGCGATGTGCTTTGTAACTTTTATTTGTATCCTTGGGGGTCGCAGGTCGCTCCAGCAGGGTTGAAGTGGGTTCCTCGACCTTGTCTCTTGGCTCAGTTCCAAACCGTTGGCTTTCTCACTAAATTTCTGTCCTTTAACTCTCCTTCTGGACTGGAGTGTCTGCAGAAAGCTGGCTACAGACCGCCATCTTGGCTCCTCCCCCCCATCTTTGCTATCTTGAATCATCTAATCCATGATCACAATACCTTTCTCCATTTATTTAGATCTTTGGTTTCTTTCAGTGTTTAGTAGCTTCAGCATTTTTTTTAATTGTTTGGGATTCATTGAGGGTACAGAGAATTAGGCTACATTGGTTGCATTTGTTAGGTAAAGTCCCTCTTGTAATTGTGTTCTGCCCCCAAGAGGTGTACCATATGCTGTAACCCCCATCCCTCTTCCTCTTCCCCACTCTCTCATTCCCCTTCCCCCCACCTTGTATTAGCTCATCTACAGCCTTCATAGTAGAGTTGAGTACATTGCATTCTTGCTTCTCCATTCTTGTGTTACTTTACTAGGAAGAACATGTTCCACCTCCATTCAGGTTAATACAAAAGATATGTCTCCACCATTTTCACCTTTCTCTTTAAAATTTGGAACTAAAAAGAGTTACGTTTATTGAGGGTAAGGGAATGCAAACAATGTGAAAATCAAATGCTTATCTGGCATTTAATTAACTTTTCCTTCTCTGCTTGACAAATGGGAGTTGGATTTTATTTGTATATATTCTAAGGATCCTGATCTGCTCATGAAATCCTTACTTAGGAAGAAGATGTGGGGCAGATTTTTGAAGCAATCCTTTGAGAGGGCACTTTTCAGGGAAGAGTAATTGCTCAGTTCTGCCTATTTCTTTCCCTTCTGCTTCATGTGTACTACAAAATAGTCATTGCATGGAAGGTGAGACCTGCAATTAGGGAAAAGCCCACTTTGCCATCTTGGCACTGGTCCAGGTCCTTCATTATTTTGTCTAAGGCCAGAGAGTCTTTTTGATTTTCCAAAAATCCCAGGAATGCCTTCTCCATGAGCACTCTGAAGTCCTCCTTTGTTAAGTAGCCTTTATCCCTGGCAAATTCGTGAAACGTGAACATCATAGTTTCCATGACGTGCTCCATCTGAGACGGCATTTTGTTGAGGTCTATTGAAGTCTCGGCCGAGAGGTGTGATGGATGCCATTTAGCTGGGGGTGGGTGGAACAGAGGGCTGCGGCCAATGACCAAAGTCTCCACCTTTTAAATGGCTGAATAGTATTCCTTGGTATACATATACCACAGTTTCTAGTTCAATCCTGGGTTGGTGGGCATTTAGGTTGTTTTCTACATTTTGGCAACTGTAAATTGAGCTGAGATTTCTACATTTTGGCAACTGTAAATTGAGCTGAGATTAGTAATGGGATTGCTGGATCAAATGGGAGGTCTAATTTGAGTTATTTGAGGATTCTCTATACTTTCTTCCAAAAAAGTTGTATTAGTTTGCTGTCCCTCCAGCAGTGTAAAAGTGTTTCTTTTTCTCCACATCCACATCAGCATCTGCAACATCTGTGGGCCCTTCTCACTGGGATTAGCAGGTATCTCAGGGTGGTTTTTGATTTGCATTTCTCTGATGATTAGGGATGATGAGCATTTTTTCATGTATTTGTTAGCATTTGTCTGTCTTCTTTAGAGAAGGTTCTGTTCATATCTCTTGCCCACTGATATATGGGATTGTTGGGTCTTTTTTTTGTTGATTAATTTGAGTTCTCTGTAGATCCTAGTTATTGAGCTTTTGTCTGATTCATAATATGCAAATATCTTTTCCCAGTGTGAAGGTTGTCTATTTGCCTTTGTTGTTATCTCCTTATCAGAAATCTTTCACATTTTTTGTTAGATTTATACATAACAATTTCTTTTTAGGGGTTGTAAATTTTAGTTTCTAAGTGTTCATTGCTAATACATAGAAATAAAATAATTTTTGTTATAGAGGGTATTTTTTTTGGTAGATTTCTTGGGATTTTGATAGGTACATAATCATGGCATTTGCAGTTGGGACAGTTAATTTTTACTTTCTAATATATATTCCATTTGTATTTTTTCTTGCTTTATTTCACTGGCTACAACTTCCAGTACCATGTTGAATAACAGTGATGAGTGGTTATGTTTGATTTCCTGATACTAGCAGGGAAATATTGTCTTTCACCCAGAATAATGATGTTTGTGGTGTTTTTTTATGCTAGTATTGTTTTGTTTCTGTTGATAGAAACAAAAGCAACATTTTAATTTATTATCACTTTATCTTGATTTTTTTCAATGAAATTAAAACTGAATATTAGTTATGTTTATGATGAGCTATTTTTGTATAAAAGTAGTAGTTATTTATATAAAAGTAGTAGTTATTTTTTAAAAGCTTAGAAAAGTAACAGATAATACAAAGAGAAATCTTGCATGCCTGGTAAAATTTTGTAATAATCGTATTAGCATAGTCATAAATAATTTTAAATTTCACCTTGTAGTGCTTATATAAAAATTAGTGATCCCATTAGTAATTAACTCACTAATAACTTTAAAATATCATGTATTGGGTGGCACCTATTGCTCAGTGGGTAGGTTGGTGGCCCCATATACTGAGGGTGGCGGGTTTGAACCAGCCCCAGTCAAACTGCAACAAAAAACAGCCAGACACTGTGGCAAGTTCCCAGCTACTTGTGAGGCTGAGGCAAAAGAATTGCTTAAGCCCAGGAGTTGGAGGTTGCTGTGAGCTCTGATGCCATGGCACTTGACTGAGGGCAATAAAGTGAGACTCTGTCTCTAAAACATAAATAAATAAGTAAATAAATAAATAAAATATCATGTATTATTTTTCTTGTTCTTTTCTTCTCATAGTGAAGTCCTTATCATTGTGAATAAATAATTCAACAACTATAATGAGTCCTTGCAATTGTGTCTTATCAGAACACATAAGATGTAATCACTCTGCCAAAAAATCGAACTGACTCTTATTTAATGACAGGATAAGCTGGGTAATACAAAACGTTAAAAATATTAGATTTCAGGGAAGAATCAGCCTTGGATATTTTTCGGGGCATTAGGAAGTATTAGAGGTATTGATACAAGAGTATTGTGAACTAGATACACAGATGCCATGGAAATTCCTTGGGAACCAAGACCTGGGCCTGTCTGTTTTGAGTATTCATTGAGAGCTCCGAACACTGGGAAGAGCATCACATGACAGGAACACACATTCCCATCTTCACTAGGCTCAGGGAATCTCTCAGAACGCCTGGAAATACCCGACGCTGCCAGTGGGGACATTTCTCTTAGCTGTCTAAACTTTTTTCAATTGGCTTCTGTTTTAACAACTAGAGTGATACCAGTGGACCAAGAACTAGAAGTTCTAGCTGCTTAGAGTTTCCTTGGATCTTGAGACGCAATTTGTTCTTGCATGCTAACAACTCTTCTCCCAGCAGGTGGCAGTAAGCGATTATGAGAAATGCTGCAACACGCATCAGTGTGCGGGACCTTGGAGTTTACCCGGGCTGTGTTGCAATGGTGGGACCGCACCTATGGAGCATATTGCAAACCTGTCAAGTATTGAACACAAATGTCTTAACACTGTGATTCTGAAAGCTATGTTAATTACTAGGATGTAGGCATTCCACGTTGTACAAATAATCAACACATTGAATCCCACAAAGGCATAAATATATCCATAATCTATGTATATATGACTTAATGAAAAAAAAAAAGAAGGAGTTACTTGTACATTCTGTGAATATGAAGTGAGTCGTTAATTTGGATACCAATTGAAATATTCTTCATTTGGTGCCCCTAAGCTGGTGAAGCAGTGTGTACTGTTTGAGTGTAACCAAATTGGAAGCTCAGCTGTTTCAGCTAAATGGGGAATGAGGCCTGAAGCCCACCCATTCAGTACCATCATCCCTAAATACAACAGAACAGGGACTTTGAAGACTCTGCTCTGGCTCAGTTTCTCATTGGAATGAAAGAATCCTGTGATTCTCACTAGTCACCTCAAGTTCAGCATGTTCAAACCAAACAGTGGCATACCGGAGCCAGCCTCTACCTGCTCCTAACAGGCAGCTGGTGAATTGTTAGGGATTTTGCAAACTGGCTGACTTTGCATTGGTGTCTGAAATTGCCCATTATGGAATCATTTGCGATAGAATTTTCTAAAGTTACAAACCAAGACCTTCCCTTACCTTCAGCTGCTTGTTTTTATTTACCAATATTCCACTGACCAGGCACACTGGCCTCCTCCCTCACCATCCCCTTTCCTGCCCACACATCCAGTTCATCTTCAAACCTTTCATTATCTCACTCTGTGAAGCACAGCCCAAACTCACCTCCTCCTGCACTGACACTGAACTTGGCTGACCTTCTACCTGCCATGGCCCCTTTTTCCCTTGCCTCTGACTTCCCAAAGCACTTTCTTTATGTCACAGGATAAAAATACTCTTATTTCATACTGCATGCTTCTCAAGGGCCTAGTGACAGTCCTTAGACTGTGCAATCCTCAAGGGGGCTTTGAGGCTGCATCGAGACTTCATGTTGACCTCAAGGTTCCATAAATCTTGGTACAGAGGAGATTGATGCTCATTAAATGGTTGTGGTTTTGGTTATCACCATAGAATAACTTTCCAATTCTTTTACATTCCACTGTCTAACTCCAACAAATCTATTAACATTCTTTTTTGTTTCTCCTCTTCATTTATCCTCTTATATTTGCTCCATTTTATTCCACCTGTGCCCCTTGGTGTGCTGCGTACCAACCTGGAGTCTTCTCCATCTTTGGGTGTGCTGTCCTCTCCACAGTGACTGACCGTCTTTCCCACTTCCTTAGGCCTTGCTCAAATGCCATTTTCTCTATGGAGCTATTTTCTCCTTTTCCTTTCAATTCTGTAATCTGATCTCTCAACACCATGAGTCTTTAAATTTGTCCACTAACTTCTACAATTCTGTTAAAAGGGGAAACTGAACTAATCCATTGTGGTTGGCTAGACCACAGAGCGGAATGCTGGAGTTCATGAAGAACGTTCTGAGAGCCTTGCCAAAGTCACTCCCTTGTCCAGACCAAACAGAAGAGTGTGGATGATGGATAGAGATTTCTGATGTAGGATATGAAGAGGAGAGGAAGGGAACCTGGCAGAGTCCTGTCTATTTATAGGGTTTGCCTGTTTGGCGGCAGGCCCTGGAGGTGAGAGGGCTGTTCGTGCTCTGGTCTGTATCAAAGCTGCCCTACTGTCCTGATCTGTTAGCTTTCCTCATAAAATCGCGTTTGGAGGGATACCTCTTGGGAGGAAATTTTGGTTTGAAACTAGAAGAAAGCAAGCCTGAAACATAACTGGGAAGTCAGAGATATATCAAGGGGGAAAGGCAACAATTTTGAAGTGGAAAATATCTTATGAAGAGTAAAAATAGTGGCTTTTAGGTGGCTTATGAGGAGGTTTGGCTGCTAACCCTTTCATTAACTGACTTCCTGGGCCCCACTGGGACTTTCCTTTGAGGGCCGGTTGCTGCCTTTGATGCTTCTAACCAGGAGGTTAGAGGAGCAGCCAAGCTTAGCTTAGGGATGCAGGTGGTTGGGCAAAGAGTAAGCGAGGATTGGTTTCAGGAAAACTGATCCATCACTTATTGGGAATTGATTGAGCACCACCTACATACCAAGAACCATGACAGGGGCTGTAGTGAGAGGTGTTAGAGGAGAAATACCAGGATAAATATGAGATATAAGGGTTTTTTGTGGGGGGAGGGAAGTGTGTTTTTTCTGTGTGTGTATGTTTGTGCTTTGAGTAAAGTGAATGGCTTTCATTTGTCTGGGAAGACAGACATATAAAATAAACAAATAGAAATTAAGTATATTTTTCTTTTTTAGGAAAAAAACACTATATATGACAATTAAGATTTTCCACTGATCCTGGAAATGACTTCAGAATACTCTCAGCCCTGAGCTCAGGGGAGCCACCACCAGGCCTTTCCATTTGCGTAGAACAGAGAACTATTTTTTATCCTATTCCCATTTCTAACTGATGTTCTGTTCCTCCTTTCTGTTAACCCTTGGGGTGCCAATCTAATATTTCTGTTTTTATATCTTAACATTCTCCAATGAAGTGTTATTTAAACATACATTTTGTAATTCTGAACTGTGAACTAACCTTAGGCTTTATCTGTGGAAATGCCCCCACAGCCTGGCTTGTAAATATACTTCTCCAAATAAATTTTCAGTTTTCTTTAGTCAAACACCTTGGATATATTAGCATATTGGGACTACCTTCTATATTAATCCCGGTTTGGGAGTTCCCAGACTGCATAGGTGGTGCTGTTTCAAACCTCAGGCTGTCTTCTGAGAAGACACAGATGTATATGCCAGGGAGAAGGTTTTTCTACCTTGGAAGACCAAACAGTTTCTCCTTGTGCTAGTGGGTGGATTTTTTCCTAGTCCATCTCTTCAACTTACTGGTTCAGTAAGTGTTTGGCTTTTCTGGGGGAGGTGCCCACAGGCTGCGTGATGGCCTAAGCTCCAGCTTCACCTGCTGGATTCAGGGTTTCATATTCTGTGCTCATGGGGGTGCCAAGACTCTGAACTCTGGGGTACCAAGACTGAAAACCCTCTTCTCTTACAGGAGAGCCTCAGTGTTATTTGCCTTGAATAGCTATAGTTTTGAACTTATTTGGAGGCCCTATAGAATTTTCCTTTTCTCTTGAAATCTCAACAATACAATTTAAAGGAAATTGGGAATATTTTGCCCAGAAGTTCTAGGTTTGTGATGGGAGAATGTTTAGTTTATCTCCATCGCAGAATCAAATTGATCCAGAAGAGCTTTAATATTTTAGGTCATTCAAGCAGTTCTTAGCACCCATTGGCATGTATAACAACAGAGTGACACCAGTCACTCCTATTCTTTTTCTGGTCATTTGGACCTTTTACAGATCTAGATACAGAATACAGAGTCCCACGTGACTCACCCCATCACAGAAAAAGAAATTATATATTACAGGTATGACCCATATCATCAATTTTTAGTGTACAATTATGGCCATAATTTTTCTGTGTAGTTTTAAAATATACAACTGCTTTTTTTTTTTGAGACAGAGCCTCAAGTTGTCACCCTGGATAGAGTGCTCACAGCAACCTCCAATTCCTGGGCTCAGGCGAGTCTCCTGCCTCTGCCTCCCAAGTAACTGGGACTACAGGCGCCTGCCACAATGCCCAGCCATTTTTTGGTTGCAGCCATCATTGTTGATTGGTGGGCCCGGGCTGGATTCAAACCTGCCAGCTCAGGCTCAATGGGCTAAGGTGGTTAGTGCCTTAGCCCACTGAGCCACAGGTACCGAGCCATACAACTGCTTTTAATAAAAGAATCCACTATCTTTACTTTGAGGCCTTATTCTTGTCCCACAAATTATTCAAGAACTCCTAGAGATTAGTCATTACATAGAGAGTCAGTTCCCTTCCAAGCTCAACAGAGAGAACTGAAGTCTGTTTTCCCTTAGTGCAACTATGTCATTGGTCACCATGTAGTGTCACTGTTGGATGTGGGTGCTGCTGGGTCCACAGGCCAGTTGTTCGGGGGGTTATAATTTTACCCTTGCTGGAATCCTCATTTGAATAAGAAAGTTAACGTTCTTTAGTTCACTGCAGACAGTTACCAGTTGTATTCTAAGTATGACAGAGTAGCCAGTCCTGAGGGTCTTTGACCTTGAGCCAACCTCTGCACCAAACTGGCTGTTTCTCACTCACATTTGCCTACCCTCTTGCCTTGCACTTGTGTTTAGACTGCAGATATTTCTTTCAAGGATATTAAGGTTTCATGTTCTTTCCACTTCTGACTTAATACTAATAAAGATAAGGCCTTTCATTGATACAATGCCTTACCATTTCATAATTTATTGATCCTTAAAACCCACTCTATGCAGGCAGCACTGAAACCTGGGGGGTAAGTGACTTTACCCAGGGATGTCTACAAATTAATGGAAGAGATAGAATGTCACTGCTCACCAACACGTCTTTCAGATAGTTGGTAAGCAGTCACAGGTAAAAAACCCAAACGTCTCATATATGTCCCGCACATACCCTTGCTTATTTAAGTGTAATTCCCCTCACCAATGGTCTACAGCTCTGAGCTAATTCATCTTGAGTTTCGGGATTCTAGCAGCTGCAAATGTAACACTAGCAAATCTTAAATGTGGTCCTTGCACTAGGAGTATTAGCATCACCAGAAAGCTTGTTAGAAATGCACGTTCTCTTATTCCACCTTAGAACTATGGCATCAAAAACTTTTAGGATGGACACCAGCATCTTTTAACAAGCCCTGCCCTATGGATGCTAATGATTCTGGTTAAAGTCTAACATATACAATATTTTGTCTGTTAGGAACTCTAGATAGAGTGCCTATGGATGTAAGATTTTGAAAGCCTATTAAAAATGTTTGTATTAGTAATTCAAAAACCAAAGTGGTTCTCCACATCACAAGATAAAAATGCTAAAATGTAAATCAAGATTAATAAATATTTCATTAACTATCTATAGCATAAAACAATATGTCAAATTTTTCAACTAACCCGAATTCTTATAATTATCTACATTGATAAGCTTAAAGTAAGCTTAAAGTCTCCAAAAGTAAGTGTATACTTGGGCCTTGTTTTGGTATTCAGTTCTTGAGTATACGGACTCAACTGCTCACATGACATTTTTACAGATGAAAGTTAAAAATTTAGGAATGATAGTTGTCAATTTCCAGAGCTGTCTTCAGATGGCCAAAAGATGTCAGTGTAAAATAAAAAGGAAGAACAAATCATTACACTGCTGTGGACTCCCATTAAAATGTCTTTAAAAACTCAAGCATTATAGTAAAAACTCAAGCATTATAGGGAAGAAAAGAACCTCTTCCCCACAAAACGAGGAGTAGTCCTGTTAGTCTGTTCTGGCAGGGCAGTCAGGTTTTGTTTCTGTTTTCTTTTTCTCACTGTTCCTTTACCTGTGTATTCTTTAATGCATTCCGCTTAGATGTTTAAGTAACAAAAGGTGGAAAAGAAAAAGAATTTTTACTGAGTGCTTATTATATATCAGCTACTTTGTGCCTAGCACGTAATACATGCTTCAAAGAATCTGTTGAATAAAATACTAAATTTAATATTTACATTAACGTACAGGGCATCTCTTATTGCTTCCTTTCGCAGATGGGGAAATGAGGCTTACAAAGGTTGAATTACCTTCAAAGGTCACAGATGGGTAAATGCGTATCCAGGATTTAAATGCCAGTCTTTGAAACACTAGGAACCCATGATTTTTTTTTTTCACAATATACTGCAACCTCTCTGAGAAGTAGCATTAATAGTCAGTTTTACTTGGAAAGAAGTATTGGTGCCATTAACAATTTCTTTGAGAGCTAAAAATTGGTGAAATAATTTAACTTTTCTATGCCAGTATATATATGCACAGGTACAAAATAATTATTAGTTAAATATGAGAAATCCAGATTTGCTATATTTGAGTTGAAATTCAAAAGTTGACATTTTAGGGAAAAATTTCATTAAAAAATCTATTTTAAAACTTTATTACTCCCTGCTCTCTTCTAAGACTTTAAGTTCAACAAATCCCATCAATGTGTTTTGTACTGGTTGCTTAGAGGTTGTCTGTGGTGACTACATGATTTGTCAACTATACAGTCACCTCTTAAAAATAGTATTTGGGGCTTGATCGTAAGCCTGTATGACAGAAACCCACAGGTACTATTGACAGATGATTGTCTGTTATTGTTACTGCAACTAAGGCAAATGTACTATGAAAGGTTTAGCTTATAAACATTCATTTCATCCAAGTTTCCATTCAGATTCTTGGAAAAACATTCCATTGAATGACCCAGGGCTCCCCTACCTTCCACCTCTCTGCCGTCAGTATTTTAGAAGGAAGTTTAGTTAAGGAATGAAGATCCAACACATACAGTTTGCCAGGCAGCAAATTCATCCCAGCAAATAAGGAGCTCTCATTTATTTTAGTCCTTATGGAGATGTAGATCAGCATCTATTGATACAGTAAGATGTTCTTGATATATTGAGAAGTGGAAAAATCAGCTACCAAATAGATTGTACTTCAATGAACCATTAAAAATATTTTTATTATATATGTTAAACAATTTTTTTTGAGACAGATACTCACTTTGTCACCCTTGGTAGAGTGCTGTGGCATCATAGCTCACAGCAACTTCAAACTCTTGGGCTCAAGCAATTCTCTTGCCTCAGCCTCCTGGGCAGCTGGGACCACAGGCGCCCGCCACAATGCCAGCTATTTTTTTAGAGATTGGGTCTCATTTTTGCTCAGGCTGGTCTCGAACTCCTAAGCTTAGGCAATCCACCCACCTCCTAGAGTGCTAGGATTACCAGCATGAACCACTGCACCTGGCCCTTATTAAACAATTTAGATGGATGTACACAGTACCATGCAGTGCTATTCTGTAGAAATATGTGTCATACATGTAGTTTGAAAATTCTAGGAGTTTTATTAAAAAAAGAAGTGAAATTAGTTTCATTAATATATTAATAAGTATATTAATTTATACATTTATAGTTATATAATTATATTTTGTATAAATATATAAATGTTTGACATATATTAAGTTGCTATGTTAAGAATGTATTTTAATAACATATTAACATGTTAATAATACATAGTAATATATTAGTGATATATTTTATTTAATGTAATACAATATTTCACATACAATTAAGATAAAATCATTAATATAACTCACATGTTTTAGATACCATCCTTGAAATCTGCTGTGTATTTTATACCTACACTACATCTCAAGTTAGACCCAATTTTCCTTGAAAATATCTGATCTTTATATAGACTTTATAAAATTTATGGCTGAAAATAGATTTACACACCTAAGTCATTCTAGTCATATGGGAAATGTTATATAAAAAGTGAATTGAGGTTCAAACCCAGCCCTAGCCAAAAACTGCAAAAAAAAAAAAAAAAAAAGGGAATTGAGTATCACCTTTTCAAGTTAAATGAATGAAAATTGAATAAAGTTTAAAAATGTGTTCCTTCATTGCAGTAGGTACATTTCAAGTGCTCCATGGTGACATGTGGCTCGCAGCTCCCGTTCTGGACAGTGTAGTAGTAAAATATTTCCGTGGAGGCTCAAATTGCATTTTCACTCACAGACTTCAGGTGGCTTTTTCTGTTCCTGTTAGCTTGTCCTGCTCCCAGCACCATTTCTGTTTCCAGGCTCTGACCCCTGCGTCAGGCTCCTTGTGTACGGTAACACAGATGTCATGTTGCAGAATTCTACAGACACCACGCACACTGTCATGCATCACCAGTGGCCTTCAAGTGATACCCTCAGGTCAGGTGGCTGCGTTACTTAAAGCCTGGCCCAGCGCGGCCAGCTCCCTCAGGCTTCTCCATGATGTACTCTGCTTGATGGCCTTAACCCCTTCCATGGCACAGTTCCTCTGATGACACTTGCCTCCAGATGAGCTCTTTACCGTGAGCAAACAGCTCTTTAATAGCTCCGTGAGTGACGTCTTTAGGAAGAGCTATGAAGAAGATGCTATGAAATTGGGCCTGGGGGTTCAGGCTCACACTCTTGGCTCTCCTCAATCAGGACATTATTATAAAAGTTAAAAAATAAATTAAAAAAAAGAAAAATTATTTAAATTGTAAAACAGTAATTGGACTCTAAAAGTTTACTTTCTGAAACTGAAGGACGAGGCATCTGATTTTTTCATTAGAACCCATGGAAATAATTTTATCAAAGGTATAAGAATCTCCTCTCCTTCCAAATGGAATGGAAACCTGGTGATTTTCAGGCTGACAACATGAATTTAGTGGAAAACAGGAAAAGTCCGGGCACTGACATGCTCCATCACAGATAAATGCTTTCATCATCGAGGTCACAGGACTCCAAGTGGAACAGGGTTCCCAGTGTAAGCAGAAAGGAGTGAGAACAAGGTGTAGAAATCATTCTGAATCTTGGGAGCAGGAGTGTGGCTTTACTTACGGAAGGAATTTGGATCAGCAACTAGGCAGACTATTTTACTTTGGACAAATCAAGTCAAGAAGAAATAGGAGGAAGAATATGGACTTTTCTGATATGCAAGTCAGAGGCCCTTCATGGAAAGATCAGTTTGGCACAGCCACATGTCCAAGAGAGGAACACTTTGGGCCCCTCCAGGAATAGAGTATTTCATGCCACAAGGCTGGAATCGGGGCTACGAGCCTCTCAGAAAACTGGAGAACGAAGGAATTGTTTCAGGGCAGAGGTTCTGAAGTCCAGGGGAGCTGTTGTGTGGAGTCAGAAAGTGAAAGGCCCTAAACGGGGACTGAGAGCAAGCTCTTCAACTGTCTCCACCACCAGGAGGCCATGGAGTTGCTAATGGCTTTTTATTAGTTAAGCATCTTTCCCCCCATTCCTCCTCTTTACCTCTATTTCTCAGTTTTAACCTCGAATTTCTGTTTATGTCCTGTGGTCTCACACATAGAATCTATTCTTTGACATTTGAGCAACACCTGACTTTTGAGTTCAGTTTCTTCTTAAGGCTCTGTTTCTGACCTTCGTCTTCAGCATGTATTCTTCCTCAGCCAGAATACTTCTGGGATAAAGCACCTTCAGGATATCTTGTTTATGGGGCCACATCCATGCAGATCCTGGGGGTGATGGGCTTTTCAGAGGCTCGTGAAAATGTCCTAAAAAAATAAGTATATGCTCAAAATAATGTCAAAATAGTAAATGTTTAATTAAAATCGACGAATTTAATACGGTGTTAACTGTTAAATTCAGGATTCACACAAATTTTATTGCATTCGAAAATAATTTTGGAAGTTGAAATTTCTTACTCTGAAAGAATTCCTGCGAGACATAGTGAGGATAGCTAACAAATCATAGCCAACCATAAACCAAATGCTACTTGTAGCCAAATAATTTCAAAAGCAAAATTATAAACATCCTTTCAAAAAACTGACAGCCCAAAATTACATTTAATGTGGAATGAGGGTTTGTTTTGATATGTTTTATAGGAAGTAGAGTGGAATTTCAGTAGTAAGAGTTCTTAGTGCCTCCCCTGGCCTTAAAATAACCCTGAAAACCCCTCTCCACCCAGCCCATACCTGGCTTTTCTCTCTCCCAGGCGGAGCCATTTCACACAGTGGTGTGTTGAGAAGAGTCAGCAGAACATATCGAGTTCCAGTAGTAAGAATGTTGACAAGTTCATTAATGTCTCAGTTCTTTCATTTATTTGAATATATAAATATTCCTGGGAGGATTTCAGAAGATTTACCTAGTAGATTAGAAATATAGCCTGGAAAAGAGAGAAGATGGGTCATATCCTGTGACATAATAGACTTGGACTGAAGAAGAGAATTGAACTTAGGATCAGTCACTAACTCAGGAGTTAAAAACTACAGGAACCTTAAGTTAAACCTTATCAAATTTGATATAATTTCTTGGGGAAGGATACACGTAAGATAATTATACAGATTTTGTCTTGTGGTAGATTGCATTACTGCTCCCGAGGACTCGTTCCTGTCCCTTAAGTTAATCATGCATTTCCCATCCATTGCCATGTCACTTGCAGAGGCCCTTTTGGCATAGTACACTTCCTGCACCATGTCAGGATGGCCATGTGACTTGCTCAGCCAATGGAAGTGTACGATGCCTCTTCAACAAGCACCTTTAAAGGCACAGGTGATATTTGCCCCTCTCTCTCCTCTTACTTTTTCTGTCTCAAGAATGATATCATATCCCAAATAGGGGTCATTTTTTAGCCTGGTTCCTGGGGTGACAACAAATAGGGAGCAAGGCCACAGCAACAGAGGTCCTATAATCATGTGAGAAATAAAGTCACTGAGTCAGTTATAAGTAATTGAGATTTGGAGAATGTTTGCTACTATAGAAAGTTGATTAATAATGGTGTTCAGGAGGGACTTTACCTAACAAATGCTATCAATATAACCTGGTTTCTTGTACCCTCAATGAATCCTCAACAATAAAAAAAAGAATAATAATAAAAATGCAAAAAAAAAATATTGGTGTTCAGAAGGGCAACTCCCCAATAGTTCTTTTATTGGTTGATTTTGAAAAAGAGGTTTTTGGCATTAATCAACAGTACAGAAGAGCAGCAGATTACACTATCCAAGAATAGTGTTGCATGTACTGTATAGTAACTAGCACTTTCACGGAATTAGAGAGTTAACATAAAATTAATCCGTGTGCTTTCCATGTCACAGTACCGAGAGGTTCCATAGCAGGATGCTCAAAGTGAAGTCATGGAGATATTTGCGCTGCCAATAAAGTGACTTATTTGTCCCTAATGATATCTTCTGGGACTTACTGCCATAGGCATTTTGTATTTTTCAATTACAAGAGTGAAATAATTTTATGCCAATTTTGTTAATGTTAGAAGTTCTTTGCAAAGTCATTTCTGCACTTCATGGAAAAGTAGCATTAAATAAAACAACTCCTTGTCCAATGGCTTCCCTGAACACACTTACTTTCACAGGGAGTGAATCTGTTCTTTCTTCTCTGAGCTCTAGGTAAATAAATATCTTAACTCAGAAGAACATAACTTTTCTTTCTTTCTTTTTTTTTTTTTGAGACAGAGCTTCAGCTGTCCACATGGGTAGAGAGCCGTGGCATCACAGCTCACAGCAACCTCCAATTCCTAGGCTCAAGCAAGTCTCCTGCCTCTGCCTTCCAAGTAGCTGGGACCACCAGCACCCACCACAACGCCCGGCCATTTTTTGGTTGCAGCCGTCATTGTTGTTTGGCAGGCCCGGGCTGGATTCGAACCCGCCAGCTCAGGTGTACGTGGCTGGCACCTTAGTCTGTTGAGCCACAGGCGCCAAGCCAAGAACATAACTTTTCATTAAGAATAGTGAAGTAGCAACTATTAAGATTTGTTGCTATTGTTGTCTCTGGTTTATTTTTATTTACTGATTAGTAATTTAAAATTTTCTTAGGACAGCCATCCGCACTGCACTTCAGGCAATGACATTTTAGGCGAAGCAGTTGTCTTCCTTTTGAAAGCTTGGGATTATTGTACTATTCTGGGCGTTTCTGCATTACCCCATTGTCTGAGCACGTGCTCTTTTTGTTCTTGCCATGTAGGTCTCATCCCTTCATTCAGTAAATATTTACCGATTTCACACTATATGAGATTTGGAGAATCTCTAGATCCTGCGGAAATGGTGGAGAACAAAAGAAAAAACAACCTGTTCTTTTGGATTTCATATTCTCAGAAATTCTCAAGAAAAGATCTGTGTAGGTAAAGGGAATAGAAAATCCAAAAACCATGAGTCAAGGCTGAGCTGAGCACTCGAAGAATAGGCAGAAGGCAATGTCGCTGGGATGAAATTAAAAAGGAGGGGGGTTTAGGAGATGAGGCTGGGAGGGTGAGGATGTCTAGCTCACAGGGGCCTTGGGTCTCAAGACTTATGATTTTGTTCTGAAATTAAAGAGAAGCCATGGCAGGATTTAGATATTTGAAAGATTACTCTGGCTCCTGAATTAAGATATCAGAGGAGCAAAGGAGAGGAGGGAAATTGGGGAGGCTCTTGGGGAAATGCAGGACAGGGATCTGGTCACGTGGACAGGATCGTGCTGGTGGGAGAGGAGAGGTCAGGTTCAGGGTGTCTCTCTCCACATGAGACTTGCTCACAAGTTGACTGTGGTATGTGAACAGGAAAAGAAATCAAGGATATCATCTCAGTTTTCGGCCTACCTGACTGGATAAATAGTGGTGCTGCTACCTGGCAGGAGAAAGACTGGGGAAGAAGCAGATTACTTTTTTAGGGGGAAGAGAGATTACTTATTTTGGCATATGAAAGTGTTATATCTAGAAGCAAATTACTTGTTGCTGGGGCTGCTACCGTCTATAGCAGCTACCATGAAGGCCGTCACCTTTCCTCCTGGGTTCCAAACATTTGCAAGAGTCATTTGAAGCCAGGTAAACTTTGAGAGAATAAGGCTCCCTAAAGCTGTTATGGCTCTCATTAGAAAGAAAAAGGCTAAGGGCTTAGAGAAGTAGGCATACCTGTATTATACCATGCATAGAGAAGACATTTGTTGTTTGTTTTTGTTTTTATTGCCTTCCATTCTGATAATTGGACTCAATTTCTCTCTAGTGTAGAACTTGGCAGTCTATGGCTTATTGGCTAATTCTGGCCTGCCTTTTGATTTTGTAAATAAAGTTTTATTAGTATACAGCCATACCTTTTTAGTGATAAAGTGTCCATGGCTAGTTTTGAGCTACAATGGCAGAACTGAATAGTTATACTGTACAGCCCACAAAGGGTAAAATTGTTTGCTATGGGTCCTTTTACAAAAAGAAGTTTGCCAATAACTCTGCTCTGGTGGAAGCACGATTCCTGAGGTTTAAGCCTATGTGCTTTGAGTAAAGCTGACTCCACTCATGGGCTCCAAGGTATGCCTGGACTAAATCACTCCGCACATTCCCTCCCACTGGCATGAGTGAGTGGTTCAGGGGCGAGCATTGACCTCAAGTTGTCTAATCCATGAAAGCTCAGGAATTTTGTTTGGACTTCTCAAAGACTAGGTTTTTGTATGGGTTCTGAGTTTAGAAGAATGTAGCTCTGGGAGTGTTAGTAGCTACCTTGAGAGAGCCCGTCTGAGTCTGAATTTAACACAGGGAGAAAGAAGACTTCGGCAGAGTCATAGAGAGGATTAAATCTTGATACATTTAGAGCTTCTTTATCCTGCTGGAAGCCAGTTGCACTCCAGAACTTTTCCTGTTAAATTCTATTCCCCCCCCCATTAAATTCCCTTCTTGCTTATGTCAGGTTGGATTGACTTTTTTTCAATCATTTGCAACTGAAAGAAACCCAATGGATATAAATGTAGTTTATAAATAAAGTTTAACTAAATATAGTTCTGGATCATAATGTACATGATTTATTTGCTCATTGAGATGAAATTAAGAAATACATGCTATATTGACATGCTATATTTCTTATAGACCCCAGTTCAAATGATTTCTTTGTCATAAAGTCTCAGCTGTAAGTGCATTTTCTTTTTTTTTTTTGGAACAGAGCCTCAAGCTGTCACCTTGGATAGAGTGTGGTGGCATCATAGCTCACAGCAACCTCCAATTCCTGGGCTCAAGCGAGTCTCCTGCCTCTGCCTCCCAGGTAGCTGGGACTACAGGCGCCCGCCACAGCACCCGACCATTTTTTGGTTGCAGCTGTCATTGTTGTTTGGTGGGCCCAGGCTGGATTCAAACCCGCCAGCTCAGGTGTACGTGGCTGGCACCTTAGCCCGTTGAGCCACAGGCGCCGAGCCTGTAAGTACATTTTCGTTCTTTTACCCTCTTACAAGATTTTTCCTTCATGCAACTCTCAGGAGATATAACATGTGCTACTTTATTTCATAGTTATTTGGGGGGAAGTATTTAACTCACCTTTCCATCTCCCCTAGTCCTAGCACAAATTTTTGAGAATGTCTTGGTAGCAGTTGAATTAAAAATCACAACTTAAAGATAACTGAAAACAAGATAGAGCAAGGGTTAAAAGAAGGCGCACACTTCCCTCCCACTTCCCGGATGTGAGGGAGAATACTTACATTAACACAAGATGAAAGTTTTGATTTAGATTGGATTAGATTTTTAAACTACTTTTAAAATCCAGAAATATTGTCATAGCCAACAGTAACCCGAAAGCTATGGGATGGGCCCAAAATACAAGAAATGAGATTGGCAGATCTGTTAAAATATGCTTAATGGCTAGGGATTGGGGCTAGATGGCAAATAAAACAATTTCCTAACTATCTCCTACTGAATTCAGTCCATTTCATATTATATGTATTATACTTACACATTCTATGGCTTATTATTTGTCATTTTTAGATTTTGAAATTTAAAAGTAAAATATCAATTCATTAAAAAGATAATTCAATTCTTTAAATGATCTGCTAATCACATTAGATAGATCAATTTATTTTTCAAGAGAGTACACATATATCCCTGTGACAGCATAATTAAACAACTTATTTCATTTAATACATTTATTGAGACTCTTGCGTGTCTAAGATGAGTTGTGGGCTTAAGACCTTTGATTCTGAAAGGGGGAGAATTAAAATAAATTCACCTGCAGCTACAGACAAGCTTTCAAGGACCATTTTCTGTGATGGTGAGAGTGGTCCAGGTTGATGCCATCCAGTGTGGAAGCCTTTAGCCACAGGTCCCTACTGAGCATTGAAAATACTGCTAAAGTGACAGAGAAACTGATTTTTGCATTTTATTTAATTTTAATGTATTTAAATTTAATATCCACATTTGTCTATTGGCTACTGTGGACAGCAAAAAATAAGAGTATAGGTAAAGCCGGCATGAATGATAAAA
Organism: Arctocebus calabarensis; assembly: GCA_963573935.1. NCBI lineage: Eukaryota > Metazoa > Chordata > Mammalia > Primates > Lorisidae > Arctocebus > Arctocebus calabarensis. Next base: position 4,086 of record CAUYON010022555.1, on the reverse strand, counting down.
TCAGAAACAGTGTTTGTTAGGGTAGTCTATTTCGTTTTATTTTGTTTTATTTTTGAGACAGAATCTCACTTTGTGCCTTCGGTAGAGTGTCATGGCGTCATAGCTCACAGCAACCTCAAACTCTTGGGCTCAAGAGATCCTCTTGCCTCAGCCTCCCAAGTAACTGGGGCCACAGTTCCCCCTACAACGCCTGGCTGTTTGTTTTAGAGACAGGGTCACCCTCTTGCTCAGGCTGGTCTCAAACTCCTGATCCACTGGCTTCAGCCTCCCAAAGTGCTAGGATTACACGTGTGAACCACCATGCCTGGCAGTGAGGGTATTTTAAAGGAGAGCAGATTGCTGGAAGGTTAGAAGATTCAGGAGAGGATTTGCAGATTCATGCAAGTGACTTCTGGGAAGGGCCTTAAAGGGTAGGAAAGGTTTATTTATAGACAAATGTGTGTGTGCTTGTATATACACAGACGCACATACATTGTGTAAAATCAGGAGAGGAATTTTTCAGGCAGAGCAACTAGATTGAGTGAAGGCAAAATGTGGAAACTATTTGGGAAATATGTGTAAGACCAGTTTGGTTTTGGATAAAAGTTAAATACAAGAGTAATTTGAGATTCTTTAGCATAAATGCTTTGAGGTCATTTTGCAGTTCTTTAATGTCCACACTGAAAAGATAGATTTACCATGATAATAGTTAAAAAGTCGTTTTTTATTGTTGTTGCTGTTGTTTGTTTGTTTCTTTTTAGCAACAAACTTATGTGACCAGAGATATTAATCTGGTGGCAATAGTTCAGAAGGAGATTTGGGGTGCGACAGGAAAACCGATTAGCAGGCTCATACACACATTGCAGTCAAAACCAGTGAGACCTGTAATGAGAATTATGGAAATGGAAAGTTGGAGACGGTTTCAAGAGATTTTCTGAGTCCGAGGCATATGAATACATGAAGAGAGATTGGCGGGGGCTTCCCCAAATCTAGAAATTTCTGATGATAGCACGGCTTGCGGTAGTAAATTCAGCCATCAGGGTGAGAAGGGACCTTGGTGCGTGGGAGTAAGATGGGAGAAACTCTGACTTAATTTCAGCTTTATGAAGCCTTCTAAGAAAGAGAAAAAAAAGACTAGAGCATTTCCTCTGCTGACTGACGCTAGTGAGAGGGTAGAGGGAGGGCTACAGAGATAACACTATCCAGAGACGGCTTGCTTCCCTTAGGAAGCCACGTTTGGGCAGAGATAGGCTGTTTCTTCAGATAATGGGGCTAAGAGAGGCATACTTGTCCTTTTATGAAGGGTTCCTTACTGATAGAAGAGGCTGGAATAAAGTCGATCACCAAGCCACAGACACTGGGCCCAACATTTGCACAAACTCATCAATGGCAGCCCCAGTGATCCCCCATGAAATCTTCCTTTTCACTCACAAGTGACAAGACACATAAGGTAAACCTGCTTCTGTCATCTCCCTGGGACCTTCCCCAATCCTTAGGAACTAGTTGTAGGAAAGGAGATATGGGTTAAGGGTGTCTTCCTTCAGAGACACTACTCAAAACCACATTTACTTTAAATTAATAAGTTCTATTGTTTAGAGAAATTATATATGTTTATGTGTATATATGCTTATGTATGTTTACGTGTAAGTGAAATGAATAACAGCAGTACAGTGATGCATGGGACAGATGCAAGGAATTAGGATTATTTTGTTGTTGGAAGGTACTTGCACTACCAATGAAGCAGTGTAGTATTATTTGAAAATGGACTTGGATTAGCTATAAATGGATATTGCAAATTCTAGGGTACACACACACACACAGTAAAGAAGAAACAAGTATAATTATTATGTTAAGAAAAGAGAAAAATATGAAATAAGGAACCACAAAAGGCAAACAAGTGTGGAAGACAAAAAAAGGAATAAAGAATAAGGAAAACAAATAAAAAACAGTAACGAATATGATCAACATTAATTTAACTGTATTGATAATCACTTTAGACATCAGTTCTCTAAGGACACCAGTTAAAAGACAGAGCGGAGCTTTGTCAGAGGAGCTACAGAAACAAGACCCAGCTACCTGTGCCCATCAGAAAGCCAGGAGAAAGCCACTGAGAAAACAGCCCTGGGTTAGGCTCCGGTGGAAAGTTTCTTCTGAGGACAGGCCTTGGGAAGACAGACCCTTCTGGCATATTGCAAAATGGTTACGTCTCCTTCCTCCTGCGAGAAGCATGAGGGGATTTTTTTTCTCTAATATTTTAGGAAGTAAAAGTCCCCAAAGTGTGCCCCCCCCCCCACCAGCGACTAGGTCTGGGACCACCCTTTATAGAAATGAAGCTCTAAATCCAAGTTAAAATATTTAAATGTGGGTGAAAGGGAAATGGAGGATTCAATGGTAGGGGTATGTGTGCACCTGGAAAGGTGTAGATTATCCTGCTATTAATAGACGTGCTGCGTCACGCGGAGAAGCTGGCTTTCAGGGAAATTCTGACGCTGTCTTAGTGTGGAGCGTAGTAAGTCCATTAGTCTTTCTCCAAAATCGAAGATGATTCACCTAAGCATGTTTAAACAGAACCAAAACAACACCCTCCGCCTCTTTAGACAGCCCCTCGCTCTCTCTATTAGATACACCCAATGGTGCTTCCAGACATCTCCCAGTAGAAGCTCTTGGCTGCTGCTGCTGGCTCTGGCAGCTTCCAGCAGCGGTTGGCAGGGGTTTCCATGGCAGCAGCTTCCAGGGGCCACTCCTATTGGCCTGGGTCCTCACCGCAGCAACCCCTCCCCGCAGGCCTTCCTGCTGGTCGGTGCCGCTGTGAGTGAATACCAGCAGCTCCTGAATCTCACTCAAGAGCTGCTGCTTCTTTTCCCCTGGAATCCAACTCAAAAGATTCACCGTTAAAGGACCTCAATGCCAAACATCTCAAAAAAGGCTTCTTGACCCCTTAGTGGCTAGAGGGAGCATGAATTATGTTTTTAGCAGCACCCTTACAAGGCCTTTTAGGAGCAGTTACAATGCTACACTGGTCATTCATGGTCCTTTATATCTCATGGGCTTCTATACATACCTCTGGTAGAAAAGTCCATAGACAGACACCAGGCTTCAGGCTTGAAAGAGTGATGAATGTTTGCCCTTGGGGGGCTGCTTTATATATTGTGGTTCGCTGAGCCCTTTGTGTATACTCTAGGTCAGTAAAACAACTATATTCGGAACAGTGCCACCAAGACTGCATCCATAGATAGTAGAAAATAGACAATTACTCCTACCAAAAGAGGATGAAAGCCACCAAGGATTGTCTTAGTGGACTACGACTGTGTGTGATTTTACTCTGGTTCCATTCCTAGATGTCTTTCTCACTTTCTTGTGCTGTTCACCACGGTTGAATATAGGGAGTGATTCTCAGTGTTCAGGCAGAACTCCTGTCCTCCCCAGAAGTTGTCTCCCAATGGTCACACTAAGAAAGTCCACAACTAAATATCCCAATCTGGAAAACTATGGCAGAGGCTAATGGCCCTTATGTCTCCTTCTCTCGTCATATCCCAGAACTGATATTGAGGCATCTATGCAAACCGAGGAACTAGCAGACCTCCCGTAGCTCCTTAAGTAAATAAATATGCAAACTTGCCTAGTAACAGTAAGATTAAAATTATGAATGACAAAAAATAATCTCCAAGTTGGGATTCATCAGCCCAGCTTATGAGCATTGTTTAAAAGCAAGTAAATAAAATAAAAATATCTTCTTCGCCAGCTCAGCAGAGCTGGCGGACCTGTCGCCTCCTCCTTGGTGGTGTCGGTGCTACGGCAGCCAGCTGAAGAAACAGCGGGCTGGATGACAGGCAAGGAGGGGGACCCTGCAACCCCCACCGGAGACTCCAATAGCCAAAAAGACCTGACAACTGCCGAGGAGACACCTGTGCCTTGGTGTCTCCTTCACTTTACGCTTAGGACTAAATGTGGAGCCCCCATTTCCTATGCCTAGGTCAATTTCATGTGAATTTCCTAGGCCTCAATTCCATGAATGGACTGTGTCCATTCATTGATACATTCATTCTCTTTGCCCCGGGGGGGAAAAAAATATACTTCATGTTGTAGAAGATATTTCTAAAACTTTGA
>CAUYON010022553.1:0-16147 GCA_963573935.1 Arctocebus calabarensis | reverse complement strand
GGTAGAGTGCCGTGGTGTCACACAGCTCACAGCAACCTCCAACTCCTGGGCTTAGGCGATTCTCTTGCCTCAGCCTCCCAAGTAGCTGGGACTACAGGCGCCCACCATAGCACCCAGCTATTTTTCTGTTTTGCATTTCGCCGAGGCCGGGTTCGAACCCACCACCTTCAGTATATTGGGCTGGCGGCCTACTCGATGAGCCATAGGCGCCGCCCCTATACCTTTTTCTAAACCTAGTTTGCTTGAGCTTTCTTGCATTTGTAAAGAAATGATCAGACTTGATAGTAGAATTGATTGGAGCTTTGGAAAGTATGAGATAAGGATAGAGTGAAATTGATTTTGAACTTGTCAGCAAAGCAAACACACACACACACACAGACACTTGCAGATTTTCTGTGTGTATATATGGATCGTTGTTGAATTTGGGGGTCATGTGGAGGGATGATCACTGCAGGTTTCTATTTTGCTGCCTTGCTCCTCCTCCCTTTAGTTTTTATTTTTTGGGTTCAAGTTTTCTGCCTTGTGTAGAAAATACACACACACACAACCCCTAGTATGTATCATAAAAAGCAGTTTACCTCAGTTCACTTCCATGGGGCTTTGTGTTATTCTACCACCCCCTCTCTAGGCCCCATTCCAGTTGCTCACCCACTCACCCACATGCTCATTCCTCATCGGCCATTCCTCATCTATGATGTTACTTGTCCTTTTAAGACATTCCCATTACTCATATTTTCTCTCTGATTTGGATAGCAATGAAAGAAAAGAACTATGTTACTCTAAAGAAACAGGAAGATAATATTGAGAGGTGGCAAATAGAGTAAAATGAAATAAATTTGTTAGAAGAAAAATGAAAACTCAAAGGAGGGAATGGAAGGCACAAGCCCAATCACCTGGTGGCCTTGGTGCTGCCGGGTGAACAAGACAGGACTTGGAGGCAATATGGGATCTCTTTCTCCCTTCCACCTACATCCTTTCCACTTGGTCTTGGATTCTCTTGCATGTGTTTGAAGTGGACCACCTAGACATACATAGTTATCTTCACAAAAAATATTCAGGAAATATTTACAGAAAATCCTTACTATATCACCTCCATTTGTTTTTTAGAGTGGTTATACCATTTTTACAAAGAGTGATCCTAAAATGTTATTGTCTTATGTAGTGTAGTGTGGGACAGGGTGCACCTGATCACCTTTATGTAATGGAGACTTCATAGGATAATTGCTATTATTTTAGAGATGCAAAAAAATGAAGTAGAATTTCAACAAGGAAAGAATTCTAGTAAAGGGTTTATAAATTTACCTGCTTATAAATTTACCCTTACCTGCTTACAAATATGTTTCTATCTCTGAAAAGGCACATAGTCCTGGTACTTTAAGAACCATGGTTAGTAACAGTCCTTTGGTCTCATCTTCCTCTAAAGAGAAGAAATGAGAGGCTTAGAACTTATGAAAGGGATTTGTTCCTGAGTCTCCCTTAACAAGACACGACACGGAACACAGGTGCTCATTACTATAATAAAATTATGTTTGAGGAAAAGGAAAGCTAAGCTGCATTTCTTTGTTCTGATGTATGTACACATGTATCCTACTCACGATGCATCTATTTATTTTTTTTAATTTCAAATTAATTTGAGGGTACAAATGTTTAGGTTACATTGTTTTCAACTCTTAGGTCAAGTTCAAGTGGTAGAAGAGCCTTTCCCCCAGGGGGTGTGCTGAACACCATCACATTGTGCACATTAGGTGAGATCCTGCCAGTTGCCCTCCCTCTGGCCAGTTGCCCTCCCCATCCCCTCTCCCTTCTCTCTCCTCCTCCTTGCTAGACTATATTTGTGTTTTATTATTCATGTGGGCAGTAGTTGTTTATATATTGGTTTCATAATTAGTATTGAGTACACTGGGTTGTTTTTTTTTTTTTTTCCATTCTTGAGATATTTTACTGAGAAGAATGTGTTTCAGCTCCATCCAGGTAAACAAAAGATGTGAACTCTCCAGCTCTTCTTATGGTTGAATAGTACTCCATGGTATACATATGCTGCAGTGTCTTAATCTATTCATGGGCTGATGGGCATTTGAGTTGCTTCCATGACTTGGCAATTATGAAGTGAGCTGTAATAAACATTCTGGTGCAAATGTATATGTGGTAAAATGATTTTTGTTCTTCTGTGTAGAAACTTAGTAATGGGATTGCAGGATCAAATGAAAGGTCGACTTACAGTTCTTTAAGAATTTCTCATCCTTCTTTCCATAAAGGTTGCATTAGTTTGCAATTCCACCAGTAGTATAGAAGTATTTCCTTCTCTCCACATCCATCCTAACATCTGCAGATTGAGGACTTTGTGATGTGGGCTAATCTCACTGGAGTAAGGTGATATCTCAGAGTGGCTTTGACTTGCATTTCTCTGATGATTAGGGGTGAGGAGCATTTTTCATGTTTTTGGCCATTCATCAATTGTCTTCAGAGAAGTTTCTGTTCACGTCTTTTGCCCACTTTTGGTCTTTTTGAGTATTGAGCATCACGTCTTAGATTTTCCTCTTTGTGTTTTAGGCCAAAGAAGCCCTTGCAAATACTGAAGTTCCTGTTGGCTGCCTTATGGTCTACAACAATGAAATTGTGGGGAAAGGAAGAAATGAAGTTAACCAAACCAAAAATGTGAGTTGAGCCATACAGTTACAAACATAAGTAGTGATGATTGGAGTGGAGTAAACTTACCAGAGTTGGTAAGAAGATGACATTAAACACATACAGTCCTATGGCTGTCAGTGGTGGGGCATTTGTTCTCAGCATCTCATTTTGAATGGCATTTTTTCTGACTTTAAAAGTGATATGTGTGGTTTATTTATTTAGAGACAGAGTCTCACTTTTTCACCCTTGGTAGAGTGCTGGGGCATCATATCTCACAGCAACCTCTAACTCCTGGGTTCAAATGATCCTCCTGCCTCAGCCTCCTCAGCAGCTGGGACTGCAGACACCCACCACAACGCTTGGCTAGTTTTAGAGATGGGGTTTCCTCTGGCTCAGGCTGGACTCAAATTCCCACGCTCAGACAATTCATCTACCTCAGCCTCCCAGAGTGCTAAGATTACAGGTGTGAGCCAACATGCCCAGCCAAGGCAATGCTTCTTAAACATGGAAACACTTGGGAAGTGCCACATTTTATGATTATAAAAGTGGACTGAAGGATAACTTTTATACCTGTAAAGCCATTCACATGGACCTTGATCTTATGGGATCTTCGAAGCCAGAGCATAATTTGGTATTGGCACTGGTGCTATGGGGACTTTAAAGTCCATCTGTTGTATATATCAAAATGAGAAGAAAACTGAGGTCTAGCAAAATAGAGGTAAAGTAGGAACCCAGATTCACAAAGCAATTTATTTATTTATGAGCATAAAACACAACATGATTATATTTCATTATGTAACTTCTGTATGACCAAAAAATAAAACAAATGATAATAAATAATAAATGTGATATTTCATTTGCATGCTTGACAAAATATTGACATCCCTAATCATAAATGAGTTCGTAGAAATCAGTAACAAAGAGACTATTATAATAAGGGAATTGCAAATACAAGGAACAGAAGAAGAAAAAAAAAGTTTCCTTATAATATGACATTATCAGTGATTAAAAATACCTACATCTAATGTTTGTGCAGTTTTAAGAAGTGTGGAACACTCATTCACACACTGAAAAAACATATTACAATTATGGGACATTTACTCACAATATAGATTTTTGCCTCAGCAGTCCTAACCTACAGAAATTATTCTAACAAAGTAGTTGGACAAATTCAAATTTATGTATAAGCATGTTCCCTACACAGAAAATCTATAGCTAATATATTGTCCCCTCAAACTACTTATTTATCAGTTTATGAAGAACGTAGTAGATTAGAGAGAATTAGAAAGAAAAAAGTCACTTAGGTAAGAATATTAACTATATTTCGTAAAATTCTATGTCCTTTGACTTCTTGAAAGAGATGAATTTTTAATGAATTAGTTACTCTTTGTTAAGTGAAAATTATAAATATATGCTCTTCATACTTACGGGAAACACTGAGCTGAGGCCCTTGTAATTCCAACCCCCGGAGCTTCTCTGTGCAATAACAACTCTGTCATTCCAGCTCCTGAAGGCACCGAAGGCAACAAAGAAAACAGTCATTGTACACAGTGAAATTCTCTTCAGTGACACTTTTTTAAGTCATTTTCCACAAATGAGCTTTCTCAGTCTAGTTGTTCTGATCTGGAAGGACTGTCCATTGCAACCCCTGGACATGAAGGTCTCATGCATTTATAAGGCAGTGGTTTAGTTTCCGTGAAGCTGGGGGGAGGAGCAGTGGCACGGATTCCTTTTTGGTCATCACAGTCATTCTGCCAAGGGAGGGGACACTGGAATGAGATCCTGCAACAGTCATTCAGTGGTGCTAGGTGGGGACTGTTCTCAGGATTAAAAACAAAGATGACAAAATTGTCCCTTCCCGAAACTATCCTATGGTTCACAATTAAGATGTGTAAATTAAGGGACTCCTTAGCACAGGGGAGGTTCCGGGTGATTTCAGCGATGCTCAGGTTAGCTGCGACTATGCTTTCTCTCATCCTGATCCCCTCAAATCCCAACTTCCGCCTTCTTTTCTGGGATAACCCGACACCCCTTGTCTCACTGTCAGACTCTGCTGCACCAGTGTCAAGCTCACACGTTCTCTGTGAGGTCACTGAAGAACCATTCCTCAGAAAGTCGGGTCAGACCGCCCTACGCCTTCGTGACGTTGATAGCAAGGATGAAGGGAGGCACAGATGGGCTATGTCTTTAAACTTTTCTTTAATGTTCATTTTGAAATGCCTTTTCAAAATGTCCAATGCAGACAGTAAACACAGACATTCTACTCTCAAAATTCTCTTAACAGTTTGTCATATTCCTCTGGTTTCCTTTTCATGTAAGTCATGTATTCATCTAGAGTCTATCAAGTGCAACATAAAGATATGTAGCTGTACAGTCTTGTGACTTTCCCTCACATGTACAAAACTTTCAAGCAGAGCGTTAAAATAATTGGCCGTTTTCGTGACACTGGGAAGTGTTGCTCAACTGTCAGAATAAGGCCGTTTCCTATGTATAATTGTCATTTTTATAATTAGCCATTACCTTTTCACTTAGAAAAACTCGAGGCATATGTACACACCTCTAGTTGATATTTATTGAAAAATGACATAATTTTGAATATTGTTTAAAATACTAAAAACATACTTCTATACTGGAATATTTTTTCAGTGTTTGCATTATGTTACTATTGAATCACAAAGTACTTGTTAAAAGGTTATTGAAATATCTATGAGATAAGTAATATAGCAGTTCATCAATATACAGACACTTATTTGGGAGGATTCCATATTTTAAATAATTCTGTTTTGTGGTTTGGTATGGTATCTTTAACATGACAATTTTGAATGTCCCAACAGTGTCCATCTAGGCCCCCCCATGACCTGGCTTTCTTTTATACCTGGAAAGTGACCTGGGTTTATTTGGTATTCTGTGTCACACAGAAGATTGCCTGGCAAATACAGCATAGGTAAACTCTTGCCCCTGCATGGAGAGGCCTGACTTCTACTTTTGGATCTCATGCCAGGACCACCTGTCACCACTTCCTCTCTGTGTGTCTTCAATTCGTGCCAGCTTCACTTAGCTTCTGTATCTTTAGCGGTTAAAAAGGAGTTGATGGAGACAATTCCATTTGACATTTATTTACTGAGAGCTGGGAGGAGATTTGATTCAATAATTTTTAACCTGACTTTTTAAAAGTACTCAAGTTGGGGAAACTTTTTTAAGCTCTCCAGCTGGTTTTGGCGTGCAGCTAGGTTGGCAGCCTCTTCTCTGAAGTACCTTCCATCCTTGAGTTTATGATTAATTCTGTGATTCACCCATGCAGCCCCCTCGGCCAGCTGTGCTCCCATCTGCCTCTGGCTTCCATGGCGTCTTGGGCCACTGTGCCAGCACTTTTTCACACCCTATCCTATCTCACAGGTAAACGAGCACCTTTATCTTTGCCCTGCCAGATTTTATGCTTGTGGAGGACAGAGAATTTTTATCCTACATTGAATTTATTTAGTACACTGGCTTGTACATCATTAGCACTCAGTATAAAGTATTAATAAATGCTGTTGTCATGAATATTATAAATAATTGTTGAATAGAAGATCTATGGATCATATTAAGCTATTTTAGTAAGGGGGAAGAAGAGGGAGAGAGCTGGCAGAGTCAACATACAGCATCACGCCTTCACTCCACACACGTCTTTGTGAAACAGACGCGTGGACAGTGTGTACCAATTTACGTATGGGGAAAGCAAGGCCTAGAGAAGTTAGGTAGCTTGACAAAGCCCACATAATTAGAGATGTCACTGTCAGGGTTCACGTCTGAATGTCGTCAGCTCCAGTGCTGGGTGACTTCTATGCTGTGCTGCTTCCCCTGAGGCATCTGAGACCAAGAGGAAATCTCTGCTTCTCTGGAGTATTCCGTTATACAAGATCTCATCCCCCAAAATGGAGGTGGTAACACTCCAGTAAACGAAATGTAGGCTTGCTTAGAGCAGTGTTCTCCAACCTTTTTTGTCTCATGGCACACTTGAACCTGTAGTTAACCTTTGCGGCATACTTAAATTATGTTTGTCAAAAAAAAAGAAAGAATAAAAAAAGAATGTACTTACTGTGCTTTGAATGTCTTTTGAAAATAATTGATGATCTTTAAAAACTTTCAAGGCACACCTAGGTCCTCTCACGGCACACTGATTGCAAATCACTGGCTTAGAGTGAGGTTAATGACAGCCTTGAAAATATATTTGAACCTGGAGCACAAAAGCTTCCCATTCAATATTCAGAAATCATGGAGTGATCTTTTTTGGGGGGATTTATCTTCTGCATGGAATTTTAATTGAAAGAGTTTTTTCTAAGGTACTTAGGTATGGAACTAAAAATATAGCAAGATTTGGACAGCAGAAGGTTTTGGTACTTGAACTGGGGATGGTGTTCTCTACTGCTAAGAGTGTCCAGAAACCTCATTCATTAAAATGTTGTCCAAAATGATAGGCACATTTTTTGTATTTATTTTTGTGTGTGTTTGTAAAATAGCAGTTACATGAAGCAAACAATGCAAACATCTTTCTCTTTGCAGGCTACTCGACATGCAGAAATGGTGGCCATCGATCAGGTCCTAGATTGGTGTCGTCAGAATGGCAGAAGTCCCTCTGAAGTGTTTGAACACACCGTGCTGTACGTCACTGTGGAGCCGTGTATCATGTGTGCAGCTGCTCTCCGCCTGATGAGTATCCTTTGACTCCTTAGGGGAATGTCCTATGCTCTGCCTGTGACTAGCAACGTAGCCAGATGCATCTCTTGTGTTTGTGTAGTATGTGTATACTCTGTACCAGGCACTTTGTAAAATGTTGTGTCTCTTAACCAAAAAAGGGAAAGATTTTCAAGCAGTAAAGTTATCTGTTTCTTTTTATATAAATAATCGTAGAACTATTAAATAAATAAGCTAGAGAAAGAAAAGCTGAAAGCTAACTTAAACTGTTACAAGGATAAATCATAAATTAAAGTAGATTATAAAATCATGGGCACAAAAAAAAATCAGTAGATTTTTAAGTTGAAGTAGATTATAAAAATCATGTGTATATTCTTCAAGGAAAAGCTTGAAGAATATATAGCTAAGTTTTGCCTTTGGATAATGAATTATGGATGATTTAAATTTCTTTTTCTCTACTAATCTTTTTTTTTTTTTTGCCATGAATACTTATTACAATGTTTAAAAAATTTTGTCAAAACCAATGAAGCCTGGGTGTAGTGGCTTGTGCCTGTAATTTCAGCATTTGGGCAGACCAAGGGAGGAGAATTGTTTGAGATCAAGAATTCTAGATTAACTTGGACAATATAGTGAGACCCTATATTGAGTCTCTATAAAAAACATGGTGAGGTAGGCATGGTGGTGCATGCCTGTAGTCCTCGCTCCTGGGGACGCTGAGGTAGGAGGATTACCTGAGCCCAGGAATTGGAGGCTACAGTGAGCTATTGTTGTGCCATTGCACTTCAGCCTGTGCTATAGAGTGAAACTCCATCTGTTAAAAAAAGAAAGAAAAGAAGAAGTAAATGCTTATAATAATTGTAAGTAAATGGAAAATTAATAGTTATAGCTCTTAGGATTATGTCTTTCATAGAGAAAGCAACATAAATACTGAGTACAATCAGTCACTAAAGATCTTTTTTAAAATTTCAGATTAATATTTGGGGACATATGATTAGGTTACGTGGTTTGCATTTATAAGGTTAGAGTCCACGTTTATAGCTGTGCCTTGAGCCCTCTAAAGATCTTTTTTTAAAAAAGTTTGAAAATTTAAAAACTAAGTTTCATACTTGCTTATTTTTTTATACTTATTGTACTATGTATGTACAAATAATTTTATCATGTAAAAATAATACAGAGGTTTTTCAAGTACAATAAAATGTACACTCTCTACAAAAAAGATAGTTCATTGCCAACATAGAACTCTCTTCTCATCCTGCCTTACAGAGTGGCTTAGCTTTAGTTTGCTTTATACTGGGCACAGGTTATGTTTTATCTGGGGAAAGAACAGGGAGCAAACTTTTATTTTTAAAACGTGAAAATCACTGGATTAAATGTCTGCCTCAGTTCTGGCTGTCATTCTCTAAAGGCACTGAAAACACGATTCAGGGAAGAGCAGAGAGAGCCCCAAACTGAACAGTGACCAATCGCGTCTTCAGTTTCGTTTTGTTTGCAGTTTGATGTAATTTCTAAATACTTCAGCCCTTTTTCTTTGATGTAATTGGATTTTATGATTTTTAAGACTAATCTTAAACTTCACTGTTTTGAGGAGTGGCATAAGCTTCCCTCTCCAGAACAGCGAGTGTGAACCTATCCTGATTTTGTCACAAAATACATTTGCACTGCACATTCTATGCAGGACCTTAATTCTGTCGTAGAAATCCCGCTGGTTGTATATGGCTGTCAGAATGAACGATTTGGTGGCTGTGGTTCTGTTCTAAATATTGCTTCTGCCGACCTACCAAATACTGGGAGACTGTTTCAGGTAATACCAACTGCTTTATGATTTTTTCTTTCTATCTACTTTTATCTCATTATAGGCTCGTGAATAGTTAGTGTAGTTGGACCTCTGGTTGAGTTCATATATACCTTGGTAATAGTTTCTAGGTATGACAGGTAATAGTCTCTAGATGAGTGCCTGCCTCTCTTCATTCACAGAATGTCTCTTGAAGGAGAGTCTCTAACTTTCCCAAGTGACTAGTAACAACCTTCACCAACACATTCAGGTATGTTTAAAGGCATTCTTGCTATTGGAGTTTTTGTTCAATGAAAGTTACCAGCTCTGTGCTATACAAATGGTAAAGCTTGGCCTCTGTTGGGACAGTAAATGTTATTTACAATGGACACAATATTTTTACATAAATTTAATCATTTTGCTTGACTGCCACGTGTTACTTTTAGTATCTAGCAATCAGCCACGGAATTTTCACTTTTTAATGTTAAAATTTACCCCAGACCCAAGACTGCATGTTTTTAATCTTTTAGAAATTCTCCTTTCCCTTTATTCTTGCCACTTCTTCCAAAATGTTTATGGTTAAGAATATGAGCATTAGAAACATATTTTTCAGAGTTTGGCTTGTGGACACATACTAGTTTTTATCATTGCTTTAGTTGTTTTAGGTTAATCCCAAAATATTATGCTTTGAAAAGAAAAGGATTGAACAAATGCTGAACGCAATGGGCAGTTTACTTCAAAGACCACAGCTATTCCTAGAATATTGTACGGACTGGGAAGGGCTAAATTTGGCTGATCCCACTGAGAACCGGCTCTGTCAAATGTCTGCCTCGCGTTTTCCCAGCTGAGCCTTAGCTTTCCTAACAACCCCAGGACATTTGAGAATAGATACTTTGTAACATCACATAGGAAGAGAAATTGTAAAGAATACAGTTGGCTTGACCATTAAAGACATCTACAAAATGATCTGATGTTTCCGTTTGTTTCTATTAGTAGCTCATATTTTGCTTACGTAACTCTTTGCCAATGAATTGCTAACTTTGTATGTCCTGTGTGAGGATGATCTAAAGAATTTCTCAAAGCTTATAGGCAGAATGAAGATGAATCCTTGGATGTCAGACACGGGCACAGCATTTCTCTCCAACCTGTCAGTGACACGAGGGACAAACTCAGTCCTCTCTTACACACCTCTGCAGAGTCGATGTGGCTGAACCAAAAAAAGGAAGTTCATTGCACTGCACGTACCTGGCCCCCTGGCTAATGTGTGAATGAATGCCCACAGCTTGAAGTCACGTCTCTATGTTTGATGCCAGATTACATTTTGAGAGTCTATAGAAAAAACACTGAGGCGCCAGGCTTCTGGATATTGTTTTCTATTTTTTTATTTGGCTGAGTTTAGGTGGTGAGGACTGATTAGGAGGTGGAGTGCTATTTTCTTATTATAGAATTATAGATTCTCTTTATGCACTATAAGTAGCATAAAAGGTAGAGACCTCTGGAACTGTTCTTTCAAAAGGGGTTAGTGATTTATTTATCATACTTGCTCTGTTTTTCAAAAAAAAAATTTATTAAGACTCTGTATTTTTTATTAAAGCCATAAATTTGTAGCTATAATGGATACCTAAAAATATCATCTTGGTATCTTAGAGCTGTACACTTTTCTTCTCAGCCTATAGCTCAGTGGTTCTCATCTTTGACTGTGTATATACATCACCTGGAGAGCTTTTTCTGTGTGGCTGTGCTTCAGCCCTGCCCCAACAGAATCAGGAGGCAGATAGTGGTCCATTTTCAAAGAGCCCCCAAGCAAGTCTACAGAGCAGCCAAGGTTGAGAACCACTGCTCTGACTCCATGTGTCAGGAGAGGGCTGCGAGTGAGTGGAGGAGAGAGGCGGGAGCCCTGCGGAGCTCCAGCACAGCTGGCAGAAGCAGGCAAAGGGCAGCTGGGAAGGGACTGGCCAGCAATGGTTAGGATGTGGAATGGTGGGCAGCCAGGGCGGAGAGAGGGGTGGGACAAAGCGGGTGCCGTCAGCAGTCCTGCATCTGTGGAGAGCTGAGGAGGTGGGAAGGAGATCAGGGGTGTGGTCAGTAGGGGCCCTTGGGATACCTGAGAGGGCAGCTTGTGGGGGGAGGGCAGGAGCACAAGTCAGGAAGAGGCCGAGGAGTGAGAGCAATGGTGAAGTCTGGAATGTTCTCAGAAGGAGCAGAGTGGCAGCTTGGGAGTGGGGCAGGTTACTTGCTGTCCTGGGAGGGTTAGGCAGGCCGTGGAGGCCCCGGCGAGGACAGACTGCAGACACGTGACACAGGGACATGCACTGTGAAGAGCCACCCGGAGCGGGTGGCCCCTGCCTCTGTGCCTGCGTTCCCTGGCTCCTTCCTTTCCTCTGGTGCTTTCAGGTGTTCTCGTGACATTTTATGTACTTCAAGAGGGTCGGGACTTTTCTGATGAGCCTTCAAAGCCCTATTTTTTTTTGGAGACAGAGTCTCACTATGTCACCCTCAGTAGAGTGTTGTAGTGTCACAACTCACAGCAACCTCAAACTCTTGGGTTTAAGCGATTCTCCTGCCTCCGCCTCCCAAGTAGCTGGGACTATAGGTGCCCACCACAACGCCCGGCTATTTTTTGTTGCAGTTGTCATTGTTGTTTTAGCTGGCCCAGGCTGGGTTCAAACCTGCCTGCCCTGGTGTATGTGGCTGGCGCCGAGCCAAAGCCCTGTGTATTTTGACACCATTTTATCTCTTTAATGTCCTTCCTTACTCTTTCCTCGTAATCGGCTCCCCCCAACATCAGTTCGTTTACTCGGACACACTGAGCTTATTCTTGCCCTTTCCTTGAAACACTCTGCTTAGCCTCTTTAAATCCTCCCTAGCTCTCAGGCGAGTTCATATTTCATCTTCTCCATGAAATAGTTCACATCATATTGCTCCTTACGGGTATCACGATTTCTTATTTATTCTTTCATGTTTTGATCTTTTCACTCTAGTTAGATCCCAAAGATAGAACAAACGGAATATTTACTGAAAGAATTCTCTAGAGCAAGGATTGGCAAACTTTTTCTGGAAAGAGACAGATAATAAATATTTTAGTGTTTGTGAACCAGTTTATGTCTCTTTTGCAGTCTTTTTTTTTTTAACAACTCCATAAAAATAAAAAAACATTCTTAGCTGTGGACTGGATTTGATCCACCAAGTATAAATTACCAACTCGGGCTCTATAGCACTGAACCCTTAGTGGACTACCAGTAAATAGCAGCAGATAAAAATAGCTAACGCTTAATGAGCACTTATGAGGTGCCAGGCATTTAGCAGGGATTATGTGATTTAATCCTCAGAAAATCCCTTTGAGCTAAGTACTGTTATCACCTATATTTTACGTAAGAGGCATAGGGGGTTTAAGTACTGTACTCAAGATCACACAGCTGGTAACTTCAGTAATAGTTGATTAATAAATAATAGTTGATTGGGAGTGATGTTTGAAGCTATCTGTCTGTTCTTTTGGAAGTGTACCTCCTTACCTATCGTGTTACTAATATCCTTCAAGTTTACTGACATTATGTAAAATATTCTTACGTAATTATCATTACGTGGATATTGCTGTTGTATGTGATATGACACACATTTTCATACGTCTGCTTTTATTCTCAACTTTCTCATTTCATCAGTGCATTCCTGGATATCGGGCTGAGGAAGCAGTGGAAATGTTAAAGACCTTCTACAAACAGGAAAATCCAAATGGTTAGTTTTCCCCTGTTGTGTATAATGACCCTCCCTTACAACAAATCTTACAATGTCTGACATGAGCCTTTCTCTTTATTTTCTCTTTTTGTTTTCTATTTTCATAGCACCAAAATCAAAAGTTCGGAAAAAGGAATGCCAGAAATCTTGAACTTGTTCCGACAAAAGACTAATGTGTCAAAGTGACCTGGACACAATTCTTGAACTGAAAGCTGTTGACATCATTGATTCATGTATTTATATGTTGCCATTAACTCATGGGAAAGTGATGTCTCTCATCAGTTGTTATGGAAAGGAAACAAGTTAGCACTTTAAAAGTCTGACAATTGTAAACAGCTATTAACTTTTCCACAAGTTAAAAGAACATTTTAGGAAGGGGAAAAATTAAGGTTTGAGGTTTTAGAAATTAGCAAGCACTATATGCTTTCCAACCACAGCATTATGCCCTGTCTGGGCAAGTGCTGATTTTTTGGAGAATGTGAACCAGACCCAGGTACCTGGTGGATGTCTGGACCGCAGTGTGCTGTACTGCGGACATGTCCTCCAGGACTGGCATTTCAGACTCAGCTTCTCTGGTTTTTGCAGCTCCTGTGTTCTCCCAGAGCAGTGGGGGGCTGTGACTGGTCCCCAAATTGTGAGTTGTATGTATAGAGAGACCATAATTATATGGTCCTTAGAACAAATCTTTGCTTTTATAAAGCATTTTAGAGGAAATGCATACTTTTAAAACAAGTGCTTGAGTGTCATTTTAAAACTATAGCATATTGCTATAATAAAATTAATTTATGCCTTCTTTGAAGATGAATAGTCTTACAAAAATAAAAGATAAAAACATAAATGGGACAATTTGTTATCGAGTAACTGTGCTCTGCTAAGCAAGTATAGCTGGATCTGTGAACAAAACAAAGAATCTTGCTTGTGGAACTTATATTTTAGAAGGGGAGACAAACAATAAGTAAGATAGCTTGCACAGTTTATTGGATGGCAGAAAGCAAATGGAGCACAGGGTAGAGGAAGGAGAGGGGGGTGCCAGTTGGTGGGAATGCAGGTTTCAAACTTAAGCTGAATGGTGAATGTAATCTGAAATGGAATGGTGTTTTCTTTTGAAAAAATTCAGATAAGAAATTTAAAATTCAGAATCTAAATGTAAAACTATGACACAACACTGAAAGGGTATCCACAGCAGGAAGTCCCAGGCAATGGCCTTCCTGGCTGCAGTAAGGACTGGCCCTGATGAAAAGCAGTCTTGCCTCTGCCCACAAGGGGGCGGTGCCGCTCCACCAGACGCCCAGCCACGGGCCCTGCAGCGCCGCTCCGTCTCCGTCCCATTTCTTCAGTGGATTCGTTTCCTTGATGCAAAGCATCTGTATTTGTTGGTTCTGCCATTTGAGCGATGTCTCTGACTTGTTTGTTTTGAATTACATTACAGGCTGGAATGTAATTGTGGTGAAAGTATTTTTATATTGCTGAGAGTAGCAGCTAATCACAGTTACATGCTTCAGAGGATTTATAATTGCTTGGTTTTGTGCATGTGTTTTTTTAACTGCATTCGAGAAGTTTTATGGAGAAGAATATACATGATTTTTAAAATCTTACGACAATCTTACATGCACCTTCTTGTCAAGTTCATCCACTTTAAAAATTATCTTCTCATTAAATTTTAGTGCTCTGACTAGTTTTTTTTTTTTTTTTTTTGCAAAAACAAATTCATAATTCATTTCTGGCTTCTTATGCTTTCCTGCAAGCAAATTTCACTTCATTTATTGTTTTCATGCCATTTTCTTGGGTAGTGTTTGTAGAACAAACAACCTGGAATCTTTGCTCTGCAGAGTATCACCCGGCAAATCTGGCTCAGCGTCTTATGTCCACTAAGTTCTTGGTAAACACTTGTTAAATAAAATTCTTGACTGAAATCTGGGGGAAATGAATAACAAGACTATCTAGGAGAAAAAGTCAAAGCTGAAAAGAGTAAGTGGGTATCTTAGCTTATAGATGGTCACTGCTAAAAGAATTGAGAAAACAAAACAGTAAACAGGAAAAGGTAGAAAAGACTTAGCGATGTCTTATGTTTTGTCTCTGTTGTCTTTTGGAGAATGGGTAAGTAGTATTTCTGATTCCTGAGCATGGTTGAACAAATTAATTTTGGTTTACCACCTTCTCTCTCCAGTGAATGGCTTTTAGAAAAGTCTGTCCTAAATACCTAGACTTACCTGTAGTTCCCCCATCACTGTACCCATGTGGGACCACTGTGGGTGTCATAGACACTGACTCTACTGAGTTCTGATGTTAGTTTCAAAGTGGTGGTGAGGAATCGTGGACCAACGATGAGACGATCTGGCTTCCTGAGTACCGTAAGTTTACCTTACCTCCAGCTAGGTAAACACGGCTTAAAATGTTATATCATCCCAGTTCAAAAGCTTGAATTCAGTTGATTGATACTGATAGTGCCTGTCCAAGATACCAGCTTAGGAACTTGTTTTGTGTGTGAAATATTTCTGGAAGCTGTGGAATAGAAGAAGGACTTAGAATCACTGCCCTGTTTAGAGAAGTTAGGGGGAAACGATTACACCTAAGCTTCTGGAGTTAACCAGTGTTTGCTGGTCTTTTAACACACTGCTGAGAATGGGTGGTATGTAATGCCTTGGCAGGCTTCAATCACCGATAAAAGATTGTATTAAAATATCTTTTGCTCTTTCTGTTACTTGGCACAGACATCTCTTCCTGTGTTGTATTTGGAGTATCATGGAGAGAAAATAAATAGCCAGGAACTCCAGTGTGGGCAAGAACTGTTAATTTTTCTTTAAACTTTTTATTTGGAAAGTTATATACATCATATATTATGGCCCGTTACACAGAAATGCTTCATTATTTCATAAGCATAGGATATTCTCTTATGTAATCACAGTGGTGTTATTTACATCAGTAAATTTAACATTACTTTTTAGCTAATCTACCTTTTGTATTTCAATTTTGTCAGCTGGCCCAGTAATGTACTTTAGAGATTTTTTCCACCACTGCCCTATAATACCAGATCATTCGAGATTAGTTGTTGAGTTTTATTTTTTTTTTGTTTTTGTTTTTGTTTTTGCAGTTTTTGGCCGGGGCTGGATTTGAACCTGCCACCTCCAGCACATGGGGCCAGTGCCCTACTCCTTTGAGCCACAGGTGCCACCCTGAGTTTTTTTTTTGTTTGTTTTTGTTTTTTTGTAGAGACAGAGTCTCACTTTATCGCCCTGGGTAGAGTGCCGTGGCGTCACACTGCTCACAGCAACCTGCAGCTCTTGGGCTTAAGCGATTCTCTTGCCTCAGCCTCCCTAGTAGCTGGGACTACAGGCGCCCGCC
>CAUYON010022552.1:0-44186 GCA_963573935.1 Arctocebus calabarensis | reverse complement strand
GGCCCCATATGCCGGAGGTGGTGGGTTCAAACCCAGCCCTGGACAAAAAAAACTGAAATAAAACAAAAACAAACAAACAAAAAAACAAAAAGTGGGAATGCAAATTAATATGTTCCTTTCGGAAAGATGTTTGGAGAACACATAGGGATCTAAAAATAAATCTGCCATTCCATCCTACAATTCCTCTACTAGGTATATATCCAGAAGCCCCAAAATAACATTATAACAAAAATATCTGTACCAGAATATTTATTGCAGCCCAATTAATAATTGCTAAGTCATGGAAGAAGCCCAAGTGCCCATCGACCATGAATGGATTAATAAATTGTGGTATATGTACAACAAGGAATATTATGCAGCCTTAAAGAAAGGTGGAGACTTTACCTCTTTCATGTTTACATGGATGGAACTGGAACATATTCTTCTTAGCAAAGTATCTCAAGAATGGAAGAAAAAGTATCCAATGTACTCAGCCCTACTATGAAACCAATTTATAAGCACTCACACTTCCATATAAAAGCTATAACCCAACTACAGCCCAAGATGAAGGGGAAAGTGGGGGGGAGGATGGGTGGAGGGAGGGTAATTGGTAGGACCACACCTATGGTGCATTTCACAAGGGTACATGTTAAATTTACTAAGTGTAGAGTATAAAGTGTCTTAACACAATAACTAAGAAAATGCAGTGAAGGCTATGTTAATCAGTTTGATGAAAGTATTTCAAATTGCATATAAAACCAGCACATTTTACCCCCAAATTGCATTAATGTACATAGCTATGATTTAATAAAAAAATTATTTTTAATTATTATGGTACATAATAGTAGTATATATTTATAGGATAAATGTGATGTTTTGATATAAGTTTACAATGTATATGAATCAAATTAAAGTAATTGGGGTATCCATCCCCTCAATCATGTATCATTTCTTTGTGTTAGGAATGTTCCGATTCTACTGTCTTAGTTATTTTAAAGTATACCATGACTTATTTTTGACTCTAGTCACTTTATTGTGCTATCAAATAGTGTTCTTTCTGTGTAACGACCTAACTATATTTTTGTACTCATTAACCCTCTCCACTTTATCCCTCTCCCTGCACTATCCTTCCCGCCTCTGGTAGCCATCATTTTTCTGCATCAATGAGATCAACTGTTTTAAAATTTAATTCCCACAAATGAGTGAGAACATGCAAGATTTGTCTTTCTGTGCATGGCTTGTTTTATTTTGCATAATGTTTTCCAGTTCCATATATGTTGTTTCAAATGGTAGGGTTTCAGTCCTTTTCATGGCTGAATAATATTCCATTGTGTATACGTACCACATTTACCTTATTTATCTGCTGATGCACACTTAGGTTGATTCCGAATCTTGGCTATGATGAGTAGCACTGCAATAAACATAGGAGGGCAGATATCTTTTTAATACACAGATTTTCTTTCTTTTGGATACATCCCTGGCAGTGGGATTGCTGGGTCATGTGATAGTTTTATTTTTAGTGTTTCTAGGAAGCTCCATACTGTATACCCTAATTTACACCTCTATTAAGTTTCTTCATGTTTCTTGTGCTAGGAGTTCTTTGAGTCTCTTGGATCTGTAGATTTATAGTTTTATCAATTTTTAATTATGATTTCTTCAAATTTAGTGTTTGGTCTACCTTTCTGTCGCCTCTTCTTCAGAGACTCCAATTACATGAGTATTTGTCTATGTGAAATTTGGACTACTCACTAATATGCTATTCTTTTTCTCAGAACATTTTCCCATTACATTTCGTTTTGGACATTTTCCATTAATATGTCTTCAAATCACTAATCTTTGCCACCCCATCCCCTTTCCCTCAGTGTTTAGTGCTGCTAAACCCATTCAATGAATTTTTCAACTTAGTCATTTTAGTACTTATTGATAGAAGTTTAAATTGGATTTTATGTATTTCAATATTTCTACTTAACATGAAACATCTTTTCACTCTCATTGAACATATAAAATACAATCATAATATCAATTTCAATGTCTTTGCTAATCCTGTCATCTCTGTTACCTCTCAGTTGTTATTATTATTATTATTTCCAGAATTAACCAAAGAAACTTTTCTCCACCTTTTGGGTCATAGTTTTCTGCTTCTTTGCATGCTCGCTAAGTGTTGATTGCATGGCAGGAATTGTGGATTTTTTCTGTTTAAATGCTGGATATTTTGGAGTACCTACATATGTACTTAAGCTTTGTTTCAATATGTAGTTAAATCCTGTGGGAAACAGTTTGATACTGTAGGCTCTTGCTTTTGAATTTTTTTGGGCAGAACCAGACAGATCAGCATTTAGTTTAGGGATTATTTTCCCCACTACTGAGATTCCACCGATGTCTTGGGAATTACAGCCTTTCTTGCTTGCTTTGGTGTGGCAGAACACATCCTCTAGAAGTTTACTAAGAACGTAAGACACTTGAGAACTTATAAGTCCTAAAACAACTTTAATACTATCCTTATGTGTGGTTGATGGTTTTTCTGGGTATAAGTTCTAGTATGATGAATTGGAAAAACATTTCTCCCAGGATCTGAAGTTATCCTTCTATCACTTCTAGTTACTAGCATTGCTCATCTGATTCCCAACCCTTTTGCACATGACCTGCTATTTCTTTCTGAAAACTTCTACTATTTCTTTGTTCTCAGTTTTCTAAAATTTGATTATGATAATCTGGGCATGCACTTGTCATTATCCATTCTTCTGGCCATTTGGCATACTTTTTCAATCTGAAATTCACATCCTTTAGTTCTCGGAAATTTACTTGACTTATTTTACTAATAATTTTCTCTTATTTTTTTCCTCCTGTAAATCATATTTGGATGTTAGACTTCATGACCCAACAATTTATCTTTTTAAAGTAAAAAATGATATTGTCCTTCCCTTTTCTTTCTATTCTGCTTTCTGTGATGTTTCAAAAATGTATCTTCTAAACTCTCTTAAGTTCCTTTGTTTCTGCTGTCATATTTTTAATTTCCAAGCATTCCTTTGCGCTTTCCAATTTTTTTCTCCATTTTAAAATATTTTCCTATAATTTGTTATTTATTTTTAGTCAGTGAATACAATATCTCTTCCTCTTCTCTTCTCTTTTCTGCTTGTTTGGTGTGTAATTCTCTCTCTTTACAGTCCATGTTGGGGGCTGTCCTCCCTGATCTAGTGGTTCTTATATTGTTTGCTCAGGACTAAGAGTCGTGTGGCTTAAGAGATCATCAAAAGCTCTGAATGCTTGAATGTGGCTGCTGAACTGTGAGCTTCACCGTAAAATGATCTGCCTGAAATATTTACCGGGGAGCCTCTGGTGTTGGTGTGGTCAGTGTCTTTCTCTGGGCCTGGTTGGCTTCTTCCCTGAAGGCTCCTCTAAGCCTCTGCTGGGAAGTTGTGGCTGGTTACTTGGGCTCTGGAGGCCAACGAGAAAGCACTTGGTCAATATTTAATATGCAAGATTTCTTAATCCCCCTGTTTCTTAAGCGCTGTTCTGCTCCTAACTGTGCATGGTGTTCCCTAGTCACAATCAGTCGCTTTTATTCTCCCCAGAGAAAATTTCTTTCTTAGGACGAGCTGGGATGTATGTGTCAAGTACAGGTATATACACTTTGCAAATAATAGCTTATGAAGAGGGAAGGAGTATTAAAATCCCATTTTTTTTTTTTCTTTTTAGGCCCAAGAACTAAAACACAGAGTGGTGTAACTTGCCTGGGATTCTCAGCCAGTAAATGGCCAGCTGGGGTTTGCAGTCAGGTAGTTGGGTCCTTAACCTGTCATCTGGCAATATTGCACAGTCAGCTCCAGATTTGAAAGTAACACAGCCTTCTAATAATCTTCCTCAGCTACTGCCACCATTCCACCTGACTTCCAGGTGGTGCTGCTAATCCCTACTCTGTGGATTCCGCATTAGTTTTTGGATTGTGTCTTGGCTTTTTCTACTGTTGGCTTAGAATTGTCAAGGCATCACCACTCACACATCTACTTTCCATTTCCAAAATTAGAGGGATGTTGTCTTCTTCCCTCATCTCCCTGTCGTTTTGAGTTTGTTATTATTATTATTATAAAGAAAATCCCTTTTCTGTAGTTTCTGTGGGCTTATGGGAGAGTGCACTTTAGATGCCTGTGTCCAATCTGCGATCTTTACCTTGAGATGGAAATTTCTACTGCTCTGGAGATCTCAAATCAAATTTAATTTATTGGTCACACAGAAATGAATAGTTCTTGCACCCCTATGCTGGGGATAGAACACACCACATTTCATGTCCTTTGATTTGTATATATACTTATGCCTTTGGGGGAATTCAGGTGTATGCCTCTGTGATGTGGACATTTTGGGGACATGGGAGGGTTTCTTAAGCAGAAAGTAGCACTATCTCCCTCTACCCCAGCTTACTGAGTACCTGATCTTGTGAAGATGTTGACCTTTACAGCTCCTGTTTCCTCATTAGTGACGTCCTCTTTTCCTTTAGGAGGGAAGCTGGCCTTGGCAGCTAACAACCTCCTGCCACTGGCATGCTTGATTTTATGAGTCCGTAAGTTTAGTTGGGATATAGTGCTTCCCATTTTTGCAATATTTCCTTCTTGTAGAGGTTTCCCAAGTGCCCAGTTTGTTTCCTGGTCACAGGTATAAGTTCTTGACAGTTCCCAGGCTCCTTCTCATATCACTAATAATAATAATAAAAAAGAAATCTTGGCAGGTCATGAGCTTAATTCAACCTCAGTTGCAGCCACTTACTGACCTTCTACCCCGTGGCAGGTGCCGTCTTACACATGCCACACACCGAAATGAACTAGTCAAGTCCCTGCTGGCCTGAAGCTAGTGATCCAGCAGGGAAGACAAACACAGAGCTCAATATCAGACTAAGAAATAGGTGCCTTGATAGCAGTGAAAATAAAATGTGCTGGAGGGAGCACAGGAAGGACTGATGAATTTTGCCTGGAGAAGTGAGAGAAGGCTTCATACATACTGTGCCACTGTGCATCAGTTCTCAAGGGGAAGTATGAATGTTCGTGGCCTTGGAAATAGGCTATGTGGGCCATCATGGGGAAGGAGGGGTGAGAACAAGGAGAGCAGGCAGTCAAGTAGTGTGAACATGTGTTGTTATTTTATTGACTGTCAAAAGTATAGGGAGGACATGGGTGGGGTTGGGGTTATCCAAATAGAAGAGATGTTTGGCTGAGCCAAGTCTAGTGACCTGGTTGAAGCCGTGCTCTAGGGGTTTGGTTGCTTGGTTTGTGAACTTAATTTTATCACTTCCTGACTCTGACCCTCTAAGCAACTTGGCAAGTTGCTTAACATTTCTTCAATTTATTCATCTGTAAAACAGAAGTGTTCACACAAGTTAAAACAACTCAACCATGTTAATCGTCTTGCATAGTATATGGCACATAGAATACGTGCTTAAATCTTAGCTCTGATTTTATCTATCTTTTTATCCTCTGTACAACTCTCCAGTTCTCTTTATGTCCCCCTTTGTTTGACAATGGACTTGGCAGAATGGCAAAGATATCAAAGAGCTATCAGGAAGAGCAGAATGCATTCAATGTTAGACATGATGAGTTTGCCATGCCTGTGGGGTACTTACACAGAGATGTCAAACAGAGATTTCAAAAGTTTGCTTCTAAGTGCTCAGAGGAGAAATCAGAATTGGAGATAGGAATTTGTGAGCTACAGATGAGGTCAGTGGAAGGAATAAGATAAAATGGGAGGGGGCATAGAGAACAGAGAAACAAGGGCATTACCATGTAGAGAAACTGAATTTCAAGACGGGAAGAGGAAGACAAGGTAGGGAAGATGTATGAGCCCACTTGGATTGCCATAGACTGGGTTTATTGTCTTACAGTTCTGAAGGCTGAAAGTTCAAAGATCGAGGTCCACAAGCTCAGGTTCTGTTGAGGACTCTCTTCCTGACATGCAGATGGCAGCCTTCTCTCGAGGTTTTCACATGGCCTTTTCATGTTGTGTGTAAATGAATGAGGGGAGAGAGAAGGAGAAGAGAAAGGGAAGAAGAGAGAGACAGAAGGAAGAGCTCTCCAGTGTCTCTCCTTACAGAGAGACTAATCGTATCTGATCAGGGTCCCACCCTTCGGACCTCATTTAACATTAATTATTTCCATAAAAGCCCTATTTCCCAAAGCAGTCAAATTGGAGGTTGGGATTTAAACAGATGAGTTTGAGGAAGGGCACAATTAATACCAAAAGGTGATTTGGAAAGATGCAAAAAAGAGATAAGGGGGAATTTGGGGCACAACAGGGAAATTGAGGAAAGAGAGAAGTTGCTAAAAATGCGAGACCAACAATATCAAACATTGCAGCAATAGTAATAAAAAGAATAGTTGCAATGTATTGTGTAGCTGTTTTGGGTAGTCCTTTACCTGCATTACTTCATAATTCCTCATGTCACCCTATGCTGTCAGTCCCCTTATAGAGTTCAGGAAACTAACGCTTATAGAAGTCACTAGACTGAGCTCTCTCAGCAGGGGAATTGAGAGCCAGTATTCAAACCTGGGTGTCTGATCCTGAGGTGTGTGTCATTTACACTATGTTCAGCTATTCTGTTTGTGGGTGATTGATGTTGAGGAGAGGTCATGTCTTGGAAGGAGTTTCAGGATGTGGGGTATTCAGGGAGATGGAGAAACCTAGCAAATCTTAGACCACTGTGAGGAATATAGGTGCCCTCTGACAAATCCACTGGATACTCATGAAAAAGACGACTCCATGGTCACATGGCTGTAGGAAACCTAGAATTCTGTGTTTCCCTGAACCAGAACTCATGTGCACATCTTTAGACGGCTCTTGTTTTAGCATCTCCAGCCAATAGGTCTGTGTGTGCCGACTGCTGGCAGGTGCAACTCCACAGACCCTCACCTCCAGTATGCACCTGTGCCTGACACCATCTGCCATCACCAGGGTTCTCCGTTCTGTAGCCCTGCAAGCTGATGGAGCTTTTCCTCCTTCTCCCCTCAGCACAGACAAGCGTGCCCAGGAGCCAACATCACTTCATTTGGTGGCAGCCAGCTTGGCAGTGCAGCCTCATTTTCCCTCTTTGCTTTTTCTGCTTTCTCCCTCTTTCCTCTGTCCCACTCCTTAGAATGGTCCTTCCTTACAAGGCAGCAGCACATGAGGCTCCTGCCTCAGGCTCAAGAGGCTCATACACCTAGACCATAATACCCTTTCCTTTGAAGATTCACAGAATACATAAACCTAATATGGCTTCTGAGAATTCTTCCAGAAACTTCTCTGCAAAATCCAGGCAGCTCTAAACTTACTAAACTTTAAGACTGTCTCTCTTTTTTGAAACAACATTACACTAACTCCCAGAATTACAGTGGTCTGTGGAACACATTGGACTTAGTTTGTGTGGTCTATTTCCAAGGACAGACGTTAACAAACACTTTCCTATAAAGGGCTACAGAGTAAATATTTTAGACTTAGCAAGCCCTAAGTTCTCCGTCACCACCACTCAGTGCTGGCATTGTAGCCCAGAAGCAGACATAGACGGCGCAGACACAAACGGGCATGGCCGCATCCCAGTAACACTATATTTACAAAAACAGGCGCTGGGCTAAATTGATTCCTGGGCCATAGTTTGCTGACCCCTGCTAAGACAGAAATAACAGTGCATGGAAAGAGAGGAAGTGGTTTCTGGCTGATTAGGGAAAGACAGCAGAGCTGTAATGAGGAAAAAGTACAAGGAGGTTTAGAGTGATCTTCCATGGCTAACTGTCTTTCATCCTTCCTCTGTGCTTCCTGAACTCCTCAATGCTGTCAGCACAGCAAGCATGGAACAAAATCTGTTGCTTTGCCTATAACTTGTTTTGCATGATCAAGGTAAGGCAGGTGTTCAGAGTTGCCCTTGGCCATCCTGCCCTTGTTTCTAGGTGCACAGCATTTCCAGAATCTTCCTCAGCCCTGCACCATTTGGGGTTGATGAAATCCATCTTTGCCCATCGTGGGCATCGATCTCATGGCTCTGCCTCCCTGAGCACGCTGTTTGTCAGTGTAACGCAGCTTGGGGAGATCTGTGGTGCCAGGCCAGAGGGGAGAGGGGCCTGAGCAGCTTTGTCCATCCCTACCTGGGGTGTGGAAGCCTGGAGACAAGCTGTCTGGTGCAGAGCATCACATGTGCCTAGCTTATCCCAATTTGTAAAATTTTTCTTTAATGGTCAAGACAACAAGTATCTATTGGGAGGCTGATTCCAGCTTAGATACATGAGGACAGAGAAGAGGAGGAGGGACAGCAGGGGAGGAAAACTCACAGGCAGTCGGCACCTGCCGATGCCAGGCCCCTTTGCAGGCTCTTTACATGCTGTCTCCTGTCATTCTCAGAGCTGGAGAGTAAGTGCTGTTGTTTTAATCTTTTCTGCAAATTAATGGCAATGTATATCTTGCTATATAGCAAGCGCAAGGGGCAGCTGGGAATGAAATCCTGGAAAGACAACACTAAGCTGTGTGCCATCCTTCCTACCTGACATGAGACTTGCCTCCTACTTAGTAAGTCTGCGAATGGGGTCCCTGGGGCGCTGCCTGTGGTCGCCTCCACAAGTGAAGACACATGTTGAAATTTAAGTGTGAAGTCAGCTTTCCTTCCAGTGGTTACATCAGAACAAGAAAGAAGCTATGTCCTCATTTAGTGCCCACATCAGGAGGCATGGGCTTGGGGCTGGCATGCTTCTGTGCCCAGAGGTTCATTGAACAACTAAATGGGTTGACAAAATTCAGGAGCTTGGCTCAGGTAACTGGTGGGAAGTCCTGCCAATTACTTAGGAACTTAGAGCATCCATTCATGCCAGAAATGATGTAGGGTGACTTTGTGCAAAGCAGAGGGTATGTTATAGGCCTCTGAAGACCCACATTCTTCCATTCCTGGTAATTGAACCAACTTACTTGCTTTTTTCAGCCCAGCCTCTAGAGGTTCAGACCAAGATAGCCTCAGAGAGGTCTCTGCAGAGGGAGAGTAGACTCTGTCCATGAAACCCAATTGCCTATCTCACTAGCACAGAGCCAACTTTTATACAGGTGGTCTCAACCAGCTCTCTCCTCCTATGCTGTTTGCAGGTGTTTGCATGATTTTTGATTGAAATAGTTTGTATTATATTGGTTAAACTGTCAGGCTAGGGTCTGACTATATGTAAAATGGACACAAAAAAAGCTATGTGTGGGATGGGCAGAGGGCAGGCCCACCACTGCTGAGATGATGGCTGAGCTGTAATTCTAATAGTTCTGGTGGAGTGGTGGGCATTAGATCTGATCAAATCCACACTCTTGAGGACAATGAATGCTAGGTGAACTACAAGAATGGATTTTCTTTGAGTTTAGATTTTTATTTATTCTTGATATATGGGAGAAAACCCACACACATCTGGTGTCAGAAGCATGTAGTGAGAATATAGTAGGAGAAACTGAGTTTGTTTTTCTACTCATGTACAACCTTGAATTTAAATAGATTATATTCTCCAACAAAAAGATAGAGTAACTAAAAGGATAAAAAGATCAAGTGTGTACTGCCCATGAGGAACTCACTTCCCTATAAGGACAGACAGATTCAGGGGCAATGATAGGAAAAGATACACCTATTTCATGCAAATAGAAACCAAAGCAAGAATAGCTACATCTATATTAGACAAATCAGATTTTAAGTCAAAAACTATAAAATGAGACAAAGAAGGTCATTCTACAATGATAAAGATATCAATTCATTAGGAAGATATAACAATTTTAATTATTTATGCACTCATTTATGTGCAATGTTAACTAGAGAGGGGGATATGGGCCCCTCCAAATCTTGTGATGTTCATCTCAGTATCTTTGATGAGACTTTGGGGGTGGGCAGGGCTCAGCTCCTCCTTGCCCTCTTATACACACTCTGCCTTTCTCAGGGATGAGCACATTTCCCAAGACGCTTTCTATCCTTAGGACTTTAAAGTAAAGCATTAGTTTAAACCAAGATCTTATAATAGGCTATTTGATGCTGATAATAACTTACCTTTGATGGCATTTAAAAAATTCTACACTTTCACTCCACCACTTTCCTGCATTTTATATGTTTAATGATACAATGTACATCATTTTATATCATGTATCTCTTAACAAATTAGTGTAGCTATTATAATTTTTTATTGTTTTGACTTTTAACCTTTGTACTAAGAGGGTAGACATGACCTGAACATTAGGAACATTTATTCCCAAGCACGTGAAACCTACCAATGGAGCACTTAAAGAAAATTGAATCACTAATGAAAAGCGTCCCACCAAAAAAACAAAAACGAAAAAACTCCCAGAACCTGATGTCTTTACTGTTGAATTCTACCAAACATTTAAAATGGAATTGATACCAATCCATCTCAAACTCTTCTAAAACATTGAAGAATAGAGAACACTTCCAGACTTATTTTATGAGAATAGCATTACTATAATACCAAAGACAGACAAGGGCACTACAATAAAAGAAAATTGTGGGGCCATATCCCTGATGGTCATAGATGCAAAGAGCCTCAACAAAATACTAGCAAACTACTTAGCTCTCTTTAGCCATTCAGTAATATATACCTATTTCAAAACATCATGTTGTGTACAGTGTACACTAAGTATCTACAAATTCTGGCTATTAAAAATAAATGAATAAACACAAATTGAAATAAAAACAAGAATAAAGAACGATAGGCTGTACCCAGCCTCTTGAAGTTCGTCAGCCCCATACTTGATCTTGGAGAAGAGTGGACTCTGTAGTTTTTGATGTACCATTCTTTACTGGTTTGGTAATAGGAATAATGAATTTTCCTCAGGAAAAACATCCCTTCTCCACTCACAGCTCATGGGATTTGGGTGAGACTGTTTCCAAAAGGTGAGCATGTGATAGAGCTAGGTTATTCTTCCTTCCTGGCTACAGAGATTGGTTCTTTAGGAGGCAGGGGATCTAGCAGGTTCAATGAGTCTGGATCCCTAAATATTTATTAGAATTCCTGCGAAAGAGGAAGGTTGTTTCTTCCGGGAAGGTCGACATGGTCTTTCTGGAGTTGTCATCTTGTCACCAGTTTGTGGGGGCTGCTTGAGAGAGAGAGCCTCACTCAGGAGGCCAAGCTAAACTACTGAGATCTGCAAGGTGGGAAGAGGAGGGGGTGAGTATATATAAGAAAAGAGAGAGGAAGGAGAAGAAAGCCAGGGGCCAGGGAGGGAGGAAGGGGTAGAGGGAGAGATTCATTTTTCTGATGATTCTTTAAATTTTGGGGAATAGGCAATCCTCTTCTTTCATTTTCTAAACTGTATTGAAGTATAGCATGCATAAGGTGCATATGAAGAAATAATAAATGCATTATTTGATGAATTGATGAAAATGTAATTATATGAATTTTCACAAACTAAACACTTGTGGTTCTAGTATTAAGATAAAAGAAAAAAAAAGCAAAAACTTAAAGAAATCTCTCTTGTGCTCTGTTCCAGCCCTGCTGCAATTTTGGGATGTCTAGTATGCATTATGTTGTCCGTTATTTTACTTTGCATGAATGGAAGCGTTCAATATACATCCCTGGCTTTTGTGGCTGAATGTTATCTCCATTTATACATTCTACTATTGAGGACCATTGAGTGGTCCTGCTGTCAACATCCTCAGCCACATCATTTGGTGGACATATATGTATTAGAATGTTGATATCAGCACCATATGTACATATATGCACACACACATTTCTATTGGAATTGTACCCAGAACTGGAATAGCTATGTCACTGGGTGTGTACATGTGTATCTTTGACATTGCTTTGTAGAGTGTTTGTGCCAATTTACCTTCCCTTGGTATTACGTATCTTTTTCATTTTTGCCATTCTGCTGAGTTGTCATGGTATCACATCATATGTATGGTTGTGGGTATTTTTCCCCTTTTAAAAGATTGTGGTGGAATTTAGTTGCAATAAAATGCACAGATCTGAAGTGCATGGTTTAATGAATTTTGACAAATGCCTGCAGCCATGTAACACTCACCTATTAAGGTACTTAATATTTGATCACCCAAGAAAGTTTCTTTTTGCTTTTTTTCCCAGTCAATACTTGCTCTCTGCTGTGGCAGCAACTACATCTTTAATTTCTTTCACAGTAAATTAGTTTTACCTGCTCTGGAACTTCATGCTAATAAAATGATACAGTCCACACTCTTAGATCTTGATTCTTCTGCTCAGCTTGAAGTTTTTGAGATTGTACATAATAGAAGGGAGTTCCTTTTTATTGCTGAGTAACATCATGTGGTGTTGATAAACTTACATTTCTCTTCTATTTTCATGTTGTTGGCCATTTGGATTATTTCTGGCACTTGGCTATTATGAAGAAAGCTGCCATTAAATACATTCTTACACAAGTTTGCATGTGGGTATGTGTTTTCATTTTTTCTTGGGTGGCATACCTAGCAATAGAATAGTCACATCATAGAGTATGTGAATATTTAACTTTGAAAGAAACTGCCAAGCTGTTTGTATCATTTTACACTCCTTCTAGTAATGTATGGGAATTCTGGTTGCTCCATATCCTTGCCAACATTCAATTTCATCAGTCTTTTTTATTTTAGTCATTTTAGTGGGTGTATAAAAGTATTTCATTGTGGTTTTAATTTGAATTTTTCCTAATGACTAATGATGCTGAGAGCTTTTTATTGTGCTTATTGGACATTCACATATATTTCCTCATGAAGTGTCCAAGACTTCTGCCCATTTTAATTTTTTTTCTTTTTATTGATATACCTATATCTATATTCTCTGGGCATAAGCTATTTATCAGGTATATATGTTGCAACATTTTATCCCAGCTTGTCAGTTTTCTATTCTTTCTTTACAGTGTTTTTTGATGAGCAGAAGCTTTACATTTTAATGTAGTGTAATTTATCAAGTTTTCCTTTTATAGTTTATTGCTTTCTGGGTTCCGTTTAAGAAATCTTTGATTTGTGGCAAAGACATTCTCTTATGCTTTCTTCTAGAAGCTATATGGTTTTGAATTTTTAGTTTTGGTCTTTGATCCATTTTTTTTTTTTTTTGAGACAGAGCCTCAAATTGTTACCTGGATAGAGTGCCATGGCATCACAGCTCACAGCAACCTCCAATTCCTGGGCTCAAGCGAGTCTCATGCCTCCGCCTCCCAAGTAGCTGGGACTATAGGCGCCCGCCACAACGCCTGGCCATTTTTTGGTTGCAGCCATCGTTGTTGTTTGGCAGGCCCGGGTTGGATTCGAACCCGCCAGCTCAGGTGTACGTGGCTGGTGCCTTAGCCCGTTGAGCCACAGGCGCCGGGCCCTTTGATCCATTTTAAAACAATTTCCGTGTAAGATTTGAAGTAGAGATTAACACTTATTTTCTTCTAAATGGTTATCCACTGTTTCCTCACCATGTGTTGAAAAGATTTTCCTTTCTCATCTGCAGTAAATTACTGCTTTAAAAAAATTGAGGTTATAAATGCAGTTCTGTTTCTAGACTCCATTTTATTTCATTAACCTATCTGCTATTGTTATTTCTATACCACACTCTCTTATTTTATTGTTTTATTATAGGCCTTAATGTTCAATGCTTTAAGTCTTTTTGAGCTTTATTTTTATTCTTTATATTTTTTACATTCTTAGCTATGATAATCATGGAAATGTGATGTGATGCTCATTGTCTAGCTGGGAGGAGTGTGGTTTGCAGACAGCCTCCAGTTATTAGCTCCTTTGGGGTCCACCTCAGCTTTTGAACTGAGGTCACACTCTTCTTAAGACAACCCCAGCCAATAAATTTAAAAGGCAGTGGTAGCTGAGGTCATGCTCTTTTTGGGGGTGATATTCAGCCAATAACTAAGCAAGGCAATTGTACAAGGGCCTAGAAATTTGTGCCCAGCATGGGACCTCTCTAAAATGCATCTTTTTTCTGGAGCTTCTTAATGAACTGGCAGAGACTTTCTCATATGGGCAATGCTCTCTGACTTAATCCCCCTAACCCAGGACTACTTTCTCTCTTTTTTCCCCCCAGAAGTGTTGTTACCCAGCGCTGTTTCATCATTGCATTTCTGTAATCCTTCTGCTTCCTAACTGGCCCTGTTGGATCCTGGAGAGCATTAGTAAAATGGGGTTTTGTGAGAGCATCACTGCCCTGCTGGCACACAACTCCATTTCAGGTGGCAGACTCTGGCACAAAGTAGTGGCCCCAGTTGTTAAAACTTTAATGTGGCAACTTGAGAAAATGCTCTAGTGAAGGAGCACGCACTGATGAGTGTGATGATTCAGGAATATGGGCGGAATGATAAATATTAGGGTAATGGAACTAGATTATTGTTTCTAAGTTTTGTGAATACTTTGTAGATAGAAAATGAAGGGCCTAGAACAATTAGTGAATCATTTAGTATTAATTAGTTAGAGCCAGATGTTCTCTTTG
This sequence comes from Arctocebus calabarensis, assembly GCA_963573935.1. Lineage (NCBI taxonomy): Eukaryota > Metazoa > Chordata > Mammalia > Primates > Lorisidae > Arctocebus > Arctocebus calabarensis. The sequence goes on along the minus strand of CAUYON010022552.1, from coordinate 29,802 downwards.
GTAGCTTCATCTGAGATGAAGAAAAGCCCTCACTTTATCAAAAGGGCAAGGAAAAAGATGAAGATTCAACCCAAGGTCTGTTACAGTGTATGTATTTCAGAGACGGTTGAATTCTCAATGAAAGCAGGTTTCTTAAGCAGGGCTCTGACTGAGAAAACCTAGGACTTTGACACACAGGATGGGAACCATCTGGATGGATGGCTCTGAAAAATATGATTCCCCAGATTTCCATAAATCGGAGTTTGCCCAAGTGCCCCAATCTTAGATCTTCCTCTAGATCTAAGGGCCCTCAACTCCCACCAAATTCAATGTAGGATAGGAATATAGAGATATTTTCCCCTCAAGGGAACAGTTACCCTCTTAGGAGCTGACCCACTTTCTCTCCCAGCTGCCAGCCTATACCCAGCATTGCGTTGCAGCATAATAAGTAGGGCACGTGTGCGGCGTCAGAAAGAAGGAACGCCTCTGTATCTAGGGAGCTGCATGATTTATGAGATTGAATTCTGAGTGTGCTAAATCAAAGGGGCATGGAGCATAAGACCTCATGAGGAATATAGGGCTTAATGTCCTAAAAGGAACCTGGGGGTTAGTGTGAACTCCTGTTAAGGTGACTCTTAGAAGTCTGGAGAAAGCAATGACCCATAGCAAATGATATTGAAATACTCTGTGGCAGATGGTACAGGAAGGGATTGAATCAGGGAAGTGAGCATGCTGGAGTGGATATATTATCTGAGGCTAAAAGATCACTAGAGTATTATGTTCTTCTCTGTGAGAAGACCTGGGGGCCACATTCTTCAACAAGGCCACTAGAAATGCACTAGTGAAAGGGACAAAGGAATTACTTTGAAGTTCAGGTATGGCTGTCCTCTGCTATGGGGCTAACAGGGAGGCTATCACAAAACCTAGGTCACTAATGGCCATGTGTGTGATAGCCCTTCCCCTCTTCAAGTAGAGGGGAGATGGTGGTCCTGCTGTTTACCTTCAGAAGTAGGAGGATGGTTTCTGGGGCTGCAATCAACATAATGTTTGGCCAGTATTGCCTTTCCAATCCACAAACCACAGTTAGATAATAATCCATGTGACCAGGGAACTAACTTTATAGCCAACTTTAGATCCCAACTGTGGGAACTACCAGTTGTGTTATAATATCTCACCACTCTAAAGCTTTCAGTCTGATAGACTGTTGGAAAGCCTGTTGAAGGCACAGGTGCAGCTAAGAAAACTTGTCCTGCAGAAATTTGTAGATATGGTTAATAGAATATGACATCTTTAAGGCCAAAATAGTGCATAGCCAAAGAGGATATTGCTTAAACTATCAGAAGACAAGAATGGAGAAGCAGGAGGCTGGGGGTATTCTCTGCCCTAAAAGATACCAATCTTTTCTTAGTTTCTACATGGGGTTAGTTTTTAGACCTCTTTACTGAAAAGATGGTCAGGACACCACTGGAAGAACAGTGAAACACTACAAGTAGGCACTGGAATACATCCTGTATGCTTCTCAAAGAGTCTATGGTTATACACTGGCCAGTGACAGTGGGAAAAGGGAAATTCTGAGGCATTTGGGGGAATTTTTGAGAAAGGGCCTGAGTTAACATTAATATCTCAAGACCTCAAATCTCAACGTAGTGCCTCTTTAGGACAGAGGTTTCTTCCACAGAAGAAGCATTAACTCACCAATTAAATAAAATTACTCCAGCAGCTGACATTAGTTTTATTTGTAGCCACCACAGTGCTGGCACAGTAGTAACATGAATGAAGTGGGCACAGAGGTAGAGACATTGTGGCTATGCCAGGCTGTGACATCATGGAGTAAGATTTTAAATGGCCAATACAGCTACTGTCTCTTCTGCATGTTCAACCTGCCATGAACAGAAGGTATGCTCTGCAGCTGGGGTGATGGCATTCTTTGAGGAGATCAATTGTCCACTTGGTGGCAAGTTGAATGTATTGGTTTCATTGTTCTGGAAGAGCCAGAATTTTATTCTTCCAGGCAAGCAAAAGTTTGCCTTTCCAATCCACAAACCATAGTCAGATAGTTATCCATTGCATCTGACCAGGGAACTAAGTTTATGGCCAAAGAGACATGGCAGTGAACCCATGGCCACAGGATCTACCAGTTGTGCTACAATGTCTTACCACTCTGAAGCTTTCAGCCTAAGAGGCTATTAGAATAGCCTGGAGTAGGCACAGATGAAGCCCCAGTTTAAGAAAAGCACTCGGTACAGATGGGGCAACGTTCCCTAGAAGTGGTACGTGCACGCATTGAAATAGAGAATTTTATGGAAGGCTGTGACCTCAATAGGAACAATAGATGTCTCAGAAACAAGGGGTGGAATCAGGAGAGGCCATTCTGGATGCAATTGCCAATGACTCATGGGAGGAATTTGTGTTTTCTGTATGCATGCAGCTCTGAACTTTGCAGGGTTAGAGGTCTTGGTTCCTCAAAGGGGTGTATATTCACCAGCAGGGTTCCAACAGACCTAAAATCTGTGGATGCTGTCTGGACCCTCTGGGTTCTTCTGTCCAGAAATCAGGAGGCAAGAAGGAAATCATTGAATCATAATTGGTCCTTTTTTTTTTTTCTTTTTGGAGACAGAGTCTCACTCTGTCACCTTGGCTAGAATGCTATGGTATCATAGTTCGCAGCAACCTCAAACTCCTGGGTTCATGGGATCCTCCTGTCTCAGCCTCCCAAGCAGATGAGACTACAGGAACCTGCTATAACAGCTGGCTAGTTTTTCTGCTTTTAGTAGAGATGGGGTCTCACACATGCTCAAGCTGGTCTCCAGCTCCTAAGCTTAAGCAATCCACCTGCCTTGCCCTCCTAGAGTGCTAGGATTACAGACATAAACCACCCCACGCGGCCCCTATGTTTGTTTAAATATAAAACTGTGCCATACTTAATAATTGATTCTGATCTGCAAGAAACTTTTCTCTCTTCTAAGTTTCTCTTTAAGAAGACAGGCTCACTAGAACCTGGGAGGAAGTGCTTTCTAAACATGTATAGGGAAGTGAATCTGTATGGTCCCAGGAGTAGAAAATTGAAGGCATGGGCATGGGCCATGTGCCACTCGGCGCTCCTGTGAAGAAAGAACTTGCTGTTCAGCTGAGAGGACGTGGTCTCCTTCACGATCTGCGTAAGCATGCATTTTTAAATCATATTAACTAAGGCATACTGCCAATAATTTAAATTCAAACATTTTAGTGTAAACTTCTATGAGTTTTGACAAATGCATATGGTTATATAACCACCAACCAAGTCAAGGTAAAGAAGATTTCTGTCATCCCAAGAAGCTATCACGATGAGTTACACTCCATTGTCCAATGCACTTACTACAGGGTGCTCATATATTTGTCTGTTGAAGGACTTTGGGTGTCTCCTAGTTTTGATGATTATGAATAAAGCCCCTATACACCTTTGTTACCAGTTTTTGTCTGAACATAAGTTTTCATTTCTCTCTGGTAAATATCTAGGGGTAGAAATACAAGGTTATATTCCAAACATATGTTTCATTTTTAAAAGAAATAGCCAAACCATTTTCTAAAGTGGCTGTATTATTTTGCACTCCTACTAACAATGTGTGAGTGTTCTAGTTCCATTAAATTCTTCCCAAAATTGGTATTGTAATTTTCTTTTCAGTAAATATGGGCCAGTCTAATATGCATGTAGTAGTATCTTATTTTTACATTAACTCACATTTCCTAATAATGAATAATGTTGATCATTTTACCATGTTTTCCTTGTAATTTGAATATATATTTTAATGGCTTGCCTCTTTAAATATTGACCCTATTTTTATTGTGCTGCTTTATTTCTTACTGTTGAGTTTTCAGAATGCTTCATGTTTTCCGGATTCAATAAAATTCAGATATTTTATCCAATATCTGATTTGCAAACATTTTCTCATAGTATGTGGTTGTCTTTTTTTTAAAAAATGTAAATCCAGTTTTATTGGTAAAAAGGAATGATAGCAGAACCAACCAGAAAGGAGAGAGAGAAATAGAAGGAAGGAAGGAAAGGGGGAAAGAAAGAAAAGAGAGGAGAGGGGAAGAGAGGGAAGGGAAGAGAAGGAGGGTGGTTGTCTGTTTTTTAAATTAGCAGAATTTATTTCTCAGAGAAGCTTTAGGTTCACATAATATTGGGCAGATGGTACAGAGGGTTCCCATAGACTCCCACTCACATCACAATGTCTGCCAATGTTTCTGCCATGTCTTTTTTTGGCTCAATTAAGTTCATTTCTTTTTATCACTAAATAGTATTCCATTGTGTTGATAGGAAGGTACACTAGTTTGTTTATCCATCCACCTTTTGAAGGACTTCTTGGTTGTTTCTGGATTTTGGTAATTGTGAATAAAGCTACTATAAATGTTTATGTGCAAGTTTTTGTGTGGACATGAGTTTGCTGCTCATTAGGGAGAATATCTTAGATTGTAAGGGGAGAGTATGTGGTACAACTTTCAGCTTTGTAAGACACTGCCAAGCTGCCTTCCAGAGTGGTTATGCCTTTTCTCATTCCCACCAAATGAATGAGAAATTCCTGTTCTCATTGTTCCATATCCTTACCATCATTTGGAATTGACAGTAATCCCCACTAACCCCTGCAAATTAGGTGTGTAGTGGTATCTTACTTCAATTACCTAAAGACATAGGATGTCGAGCATCTTTTATATGCTTTTTAGTAACTGTATGTCATCTTTGGTAACATATCTGTTTAAACTTGTCCATTTTTTAATTGGATTTTTCTTATTTTTGAATGTTGAGTTCTCTGTGTGTATATTTTTTTTTGAATAATTTGAATAGAAAATGTCTTTCAAATATTTTCAGCTGTATTTTGCAAACATTTTTTTCTCCTAGGTTTTGGCTTGTCTTTTCACTCTCTTAATAGTCTTTTTTAAAAGGCAGAAGGTTTTAATTTTTTTTTTTTTTGAGACAGAGCCTCAAGCTGTCACCCTGGATAGAGTGCTATGGCATCACAGCTCACAGCAACCTCCAATTCCTGGGCTCAAGTGAGTCTCCTGCCTCCGCCTCCCAAGTAGCCCGGACTATAGGCGCTCACCACAATGCCTGGCAATTTTTTGGTTGCAGCCGTCATTGTTGTTTGGCGGGCCCAGGCTGAATTCAAACCCACCAGCTCAGGTGTAAGTGGCTGACGCCTTAGCCCTTTGAGCCACAGGCGCCGAGCCAAAAGGTTTTAATTCTAATGAAGTCCAACTCATTAATTCTTTCTTTCAATGGATGGTACTTTTGTTGTTTTATATAAAAACTCATTTCCAAACCCACCTAAATTTCACCTAAATTTTGTCCAGTCATGGTCTAGACATTTTATAGTTTTATGTTTTATATTGAGGTCTATGGTGATCCATTATGAGTTAATTTTTGTAAAAGGAATAAAGTTAGTGTTTATGTTTATTTTATTGCATGTGGCTATCTCATTGTTCCAACACCATTTGTTGAAGCCTATTATTTTCCCATTGAATTACCTTTGATTCTTTGTGAAAGATCAGTTGACTGTATTTGTGGGGGTTGGGCAGAAGGGCTGTGTCATTGATCTATTTGTCTATTCTTTCACTTATACACACTATCTTGCTGAATAAAATTTATAGGAAGTTTTGAATTTGGTAATGTTAATCCTTGGCCTTTGTTTTGCTATGTTAGTAAGTTATAGGTGATTCTGTATCTCTTGCTCTTTCATATAAACTTTAGAATCATTTGATTAAAATTCATAAAATAACTTGCCAATATTTTGATTGATATCAGCTTGAATTTGCAGGCCAAATTGGTGAGAACTGACATGTTAACAATACAGATTTATCCTATGTCATTATTTTTATTTCAAAGTATTAATATAGTGGATCAAGTGTTTTTGTACATGGATATCCTGTATAACGCTTAAGTTAGGGCTTTGGGGGTGCCCAACATCAAAATGGTGTTCATTATATTCACTAGATAAGTTTTTATCCCATACTCACCCTTGTGCCTTTCCCCCTTCTTGGTTTTTCATGTCACTTATATTGCTTTGAATACCTGTGTATTAGTGACCACTTTATTGGTAAGAACATATAGTGTCTTTGTTTTTCCATTCCTGAGATACTTCTCCAGCTGCATCCAAGTTGCTGCAAGTAACATTATTTCATTCCTTTTTATGGCTGAGTGGTACTTCCTGGTACATATATGTATACCACATTTTCTTTATCCACTCATAAATTAAAGGGCATTTAGGTTGATTACCTATCATTGCAATTATGAATTCTGCTGGTATAAATATGAGTTCAGGTGTCTTTTTGATAAAATGACTTCATGCTCTTTGGGTAGTACCAAGCAGTGGGATTCCTAGATCAAATGATATGTCTAAATTTATTTCTTTGAGGAATCTCTATTTTGTTTTATGTGGAGGTGTACTAATTTGCAGTCAGACCAACAGTGTATGTAAGTCTTCCTTTCACTCTGCATCCATGCCAGCATCTACTGTTTTTTTGTTAGTTTTTTTTTTTTCTTTTTTTTTTTTTTTGCAGTGATCTTCTTAATAGTGTGAATTACATTGGGGCACCCAATTTAATCTTGGAGACAGTAGATGGTACTTCTGGGTAAGAGCCAGCCATATCCTGTATTATCAAGAATAATACAGGACTGTATTATTATTATAAATGCTGTCATGGACTGTATAAGTTGTCCACTCTGCCAGTAGATGGCACTTGCAGGAAATAGCCTGTTGCAGTGTTGTTTTGGGGAACCAGTGGTAGTAAATCAAGAGAAATACTCAGATGCCCCAGACGATGGACCGGGCCTTGGAGCTCCCATGGGACTCCTTAACTCACTACCACAGCAAAGGTGGGCGGAGGAATGAGGCTGGTCATGGCTATGTTGAGTGAGCCTGCCTTTATGCTCCACAAAGGCTGCAACACAAACTTTCTTGGAAGAGACTGAGCATCAGCTCCCAGGCCAGTGGGGACAACCACCAGGGAGGAGATGAAGTGGCCCCACCAGGGCAGAAAGTCTGCACATGGGGATAAACATTTTGGGATTCACAGTAAGACTGTTGGGAGTGGTTTTCACTCTTGTCCCTTCTCCCCTAACCCATGGATATCCTTCAGGTGTCTGACTGCAAGCAGCAGCCCCAAGTCCTAGGCCACTGGGTCTGCTGCCAGTCCTTAAGAGACAAAATGTGAGCCCCACTCCCTGTGGGTGCCTCAGTGTGGTGGGCACACCAGTAGAAGGGAAGGAAGAAGTGGCTGAAAGCCTGAGCCCTATCACCCCTTGGGACAACTTATGTGGGAACTATCACTTGGCAGTAGTGGGAGAGGGACAGGGAAGAGAAGAGCCTGACTAGAAGAAAGCTGGCACTCTAGCCAGGCATTGAGGTGGGTGCCCCTGTAGTCCCAGCTACTTGGGAGGCTGAGGCAAGAGAATCACTTAAGCCCAAGTGTTTCAGGTTGCTGTGAGCTATGACTCTAAGGCACTCTACTAAGGGTGACATAGTGAGGCTCTGTCTCAAAAAAAAAAAAAAAAAGAAAAAAAGAAAAGAAAAAAGAAAGAAATCTGGCACTCTAGTCATCCCTTTTGTCCCTCTCCCTGGAAGGCAGCTCACCCAAGATGTCCAAGCTTTAGGATCATATATTTTCCCAGGAATCACGAGCTCCTGTGACCATTACAGTGTGGGCAAGAGTTAGAAAATGTTTGTCTGGGACAAGAGATATGAAAATTGATGGGCTGAAGCTCCCCAGGAGGACAAGGCTACCCAATGAGTATAAAAGCAGTATGGTGCCCACCACCTAGGCATGAGTCTGAAGCGAGGGAGAGTGACATTATAGATGTTGGCAACCTAGTACTTTGTTCTCAAGAAGCTCCAAGTTCACTGGTGGCAGCATTTTTTTGGCTAGTGAGCATAGAAAATCTCTCCAGCAGCTTGGGACTCTAGGATTCACAGTCTGGCTGTTGGGAGTGGTTTTCACCCTTGTCTTTCCTCCCCTGCCCCATGGATATTCTTCAGGTGTCTGACTGCAAGCAGCAGGCCAAACTAGCTACAGTCTTCCAGAAGTGTGGGGGAGGAGAAACAACCCTCATCTATCCTTTCTAGGGAGCTGCAAGTTTCTTGGGGGTTGATCTCTGCCAAAATCTTACACTTTCCTGTTGTGCTCCACAAGTTCTTCCCATGGAATCTCCAGTAGATTCTGGTTCTTTTCCCGTATAATTATGCCTGAGTTTTTTTTTTTTTTTTCCTGTCTAAAACTTTTCTTCTTTCTAGGTGATCTGGTGACCAATATCTCTAGTAAGACATCTTAGTCTATGGTTCTCCTATATCACCATTTATTTATACTTTCTTTAATTTCTTTCATCATAGTTTTATAGTTTTACTTGTGTAGATCTTATACATATGTCAGCCGATATAATCCTTTGCACTTTATTTATTGATATTAATCTAAATAATGTTATCTAACCAGAATACATAGAGAACTTCAACGTATTTGCAAGAAAAAACAAGAGATTCCATCTCAGGATGGGCAAAAGATCTGAAAAGAAACCTCTCTAAAGAAGACAAATGCACGGCCTTCAAACACATGAAGAAACACTCATTATCCTTAATCATCAGAGAAATGCAAATCAAAACATTTTTATACTTCTTTATACTTCTATACTTCTATCCCGCCTCTGTTTTTACCTCCACAAATTACTAAAATATTAAATGAAGGCTAATTTTACATTAGAAATGTGGGTGTTTGATTAGTTTATGCCTTTCTGTCTTAGTAATATCACTTCTTACCATCACTACCAAGGAAATAATATAAAACCAAGTAAATATATGTGTGAAGATTGCACAGCACCTGTGGCTCAAAGAAGTAGGGCGCCAGTCCCATATGCTGGAGGTGGTGGGTTCAAACCCAGCCCCGGCCCCAAAAACCAAAACAAAACTAACAAACAAACAAATAAGAATAAAAAATATGTGAAGATGTTCAAAGCAATGTCATTTGTTAAAAGAAACAGTAAGAAGCAACTCTTCTAAGAGTAGAGAGATAGGTTAAAAATAACAGTGATAAATATCTAACGTAGTGGTGAAGAATCCTAGGTTTGCTACTGGTTATTCATGAGAACTTGTGCCAGTTCCTAACTCAGAAAGATGCCTCCTGGGTATAAAGTGGAACTAATAATACACTTAACTTGAAAGTCGTGAGGATGAAATAAAGATACGTTAAGCACACAGTAAGTGCTCTGTAAGTTTTGGTTATGATTATGACTATGACTTTTATCATTATTGTGGCTATATAAACACTATAGAGTTTCAAAATAAGAATGTCATAGGATCAAAATAAAAATTGTACCATTGCATTGCTAATAAAAATATGGATGCATGTCCCTCCCCCCCTAAAATTCAGTGGAATTACAAAAAGGCCAAGATGTAATTAGGGCGATGAGATTTTATTTGACTGTTACTGTGCATTACTGTGTCTGACTTTTATATACTAATAAACTCGTAGACTTAAATACTTTATAACAGCTTTTCTATAGGAACGGCTTCTCCTGTATTCTCCAGATGACAATCACACTGTTGCAATGACATCCTCTTTCTGTCTCCATTTCTACCCTTTTCCTTTCTTTCATTTCTTTATTTTTATTTTGTGGCCGCTGTTTTTATTGCTTTACCTAAAACATTTGTGCGTTCCCAAAACAGTTGTGTACAGACTCTGTGAATGATATTAGCAGGAAGTGACTTGAGATGGAATACTTGACCTTTTTCTTTTCCGAAGCCTTAATTCCAGATCTGGTCATGACATAAATTCACTTCTATTTGATTGTGTCTTTACATTTGGAGGCATATCTACAGAAAATGAATGCGTATTCCATCGTCACTAACATAAAATCATGCAATAGTATTATGTAAATTGCTAGTCTTTGGTAATTTCTTATAGTGTTTTTCAAATGGTTTTAGAAAGTTGCCGATATGACAGTTTCTTTCTCTAAATAGATCTTAACCATATTTCTCATGTTGTCCATGGAAAATACTGAGAGATTGGGTTTGTTGTTTGAGGGTAAGCCACCTGCCATGATGGCTATTTATTTTATGGTCACATATGTTAGTGTTAGTTGTTTGGAGAAAAATCAGCATATTTCCCCCTCGCTTTGACTCTCTCCTATAACTATTCTTACAACACCTGGGTGGAGAACATGCAAATTTAGCAGGAACCAGGAACTAAATAACTTTAAAATGAGTATCAGCCAAATGATGATTATTATTTTAGGAGGATAAGATTCTCCAGTCTTTGATTTATATTTACACCATTTAAACAGTGACTAAATTAATTTGCTTGAAAATTGGAAAAACAAATTTTGCTTCAGGCTGTGACCTTATACATCAAGATGAGCCCAGTGTGAGCTTTTTACAGTGGAATTATAAATCTCGGAAGAGCAGTTTTTATTATGAAAATGCTGACACTACTTCAGCTGTAGCCATATGTAAGATCTGGTTGTGATTTTGTGTAAGGACAGGTACCAGTATCCTAGCTATTAGCAAGCAGCACTTCTTCAATGTTTAATGACCAAATAGGTGGAAAAAACTGAAGAAAGAGAAAAAGTGACGGGAAATAAATCAATGAATAAGAAAAATGGCATACCTCACATGATAAATAACCAATCTTTAGTGTTTATTTTTAAGGCAACCATATCAATAAACTGTATTCTAAAAATCTGTGAAGGAATTATATACCATATTCTGTATGAGATCTGTTATACAATGGTCATTTTGTAGTTTGTGATAAAAATTTTCTGTAGAGGAGGTGCCCTTGGCTCAAAGGAGTAGGACACCGGCCCCGTATGCCGGAGGTGGTGGGTTCAAACCCAGCCCTGGCCAAAAACTGCAAAAAAAACAAAAGGAAATTTCTGTAACATGTAACACATGATTGTTTCAAATTTGCATTGAAGTGCTGAGCCTTTAATATTAGCACAATAAATTATTCTTTATATTGCCTCCAGTATGTTGCTTTTGTTAGGCAGTGTATATGCACACACATTTTCTTTCAGTACGTAAATTTAAATGATCAGGCCCACACTTATGATGATGTGCCTGAGATGGGCTTTCTATTTTCACTGTGCTGTTGTTACCAGAGCAGAGGTAAGGTAGCTATCTACTTTAGAATCAAATATTAGGGGTCACAGTTGCTATCGCTTTCAAGAAATCATTCTCACTTTATAAAATACAATTTTACTTTTACCAAATGGTATAGAATATGTCAAAATTTTAAGGACACTCCAAAATGTTCAATTTAACGTACTTTTCATTATACTTTTGTATTTCTAGCCTCTTAACTAGTTAAGTAACTATAATTTTTTTTTTTCTTATCTTTACTCCCACAACATTCTAGCATTTGGATATTTTTAGCAAAAGTGACCTTTTAATCTTTAGTTATTTAATTATTACAACTGACAGTCCCTCATTTCCATCACAGTGCCATACTCTACTTATTAATTGCTGTGGATAGCAGAGTTAATTGGATCTGAGTAAATACTAGGCCTTGGCATACACTTCAGTGTTTACAGGACTATAACCACTTGAATTTACACCCCAAAAATGTGTTTTTCATTATTCTTAAGGTTGAAAATGTGTTCTTTAAATTAGTCACAGCTACTATTTACTCGGCACCTGTTTAAATGTCATCTTATTTAAGTCTCAGAATAACTATGCATTTACAAATAAGAAACTGACATTCAGAGCAGCTTTATAATACACATAAAATACACAATTGTACGTTGGAATTACCTGAGTTTTAATTAATATCTAATAACTATTAATTTTATGCCATAAATCTTTTTAAAATCCACAAAAAAATTGTTAAATATTTGAATAAAAATTATATAAGTGGTTGATTAAAACGCTGAACACTCATGGTTGAGAAAACTGAAAGCATTTAGGAACAATGAAACAACTATTAAATTTTTGAATATATTGTAATTGAGCATAGGTGTTTAATGTGTAAACATCTGAAAATAAGAACAAAGATACAATTATAATTTTATGCCCAAAGCATGTCTATTTTAGGATCACGCACCGGGATTCTTTTAAATACAGAAATGCAATAGAATTTGGCATACAATTTTTTTAAAAAAAATTATTAAAAAGCAAACAGTAAATTCTTTCTGAAGGTTAACACACTCATTCAGTTGATCATTTTTTGTATTATTATAGGAGAATGCTTCTTTTGAATGACAACTGATACCTGCCTTGTTTCAATTCAGTTTCTAAAAATTTTAAAGTAACTTTGTACTGGTAAGAATCAGATTTTTTAAGTAGTTTCACCAACACTGCTAAAGGGAAGAGGATACTATAAATACCCTGATTTTTGTTGTTGATGTTTATTTTTTCAGATATTTTTTTCTAGAATTAACCGTCTAGAAAATAATTTAAAATGTGGGAACAATAAATATATATATATATATGAAAAATTTATCCTAGCCTGAACAGCTTGCTTATCAAGTTCATTTACATTAATCCATTACTTAAATCTATAGAATACACACCAGCAAGAGAATGTGGTAGATCCACATCACTCAAAAGAATCCATTCAAACAAGAAATAGCATCGTACTGAATAATGTGTTTTGATTTGCTCAAAACACATACTTAATATTAAAGACTACATATATATGCACATACACTAGCATGTAAAATACAGAATAGATGCTGTTTGTTAAAAATCCTCATATTGTGACCAAAGAAAAAGTCAACACTAAATTATAAAATATTGTGATCTATTACTAAAAAGAGAAAAATCTAAATAACCTATTGTAAAGGATAATCCATGTCTTTTTCCTTACATTTCTTACATTTTTCTTATATCGCTAGAGATGGTGTTTGTTTCATTTCTGGAATTTAATGAATACAAATGCTATTTATTTTTTACAAACAATCTTAACTTTTGTAAAAAAAAAATTCTAGCTACATATTTTTAAATGCTACTGCCTTCTTTTTTTTCAATCTGTTAATGAACACGACTCACCTTTAGGTTCTTCTGCTCTTTAATACTAATCTCTTGGTATGCTTTATTATTAATTTGCCAGAATTTTGATCTAAGTAGACCTCAATTTGATCAACTTCAAAATTTACTTCAGCAGAGGCTGAATTAATTATACTTGAATAGTTTGTTCTCCAAAGCAAATACCTCTAAAAATACAGCAATGCTAGTTAAAAAAAAGAAAGAAAGAAAAGTCCTTTGCATATCTTAAATTGCCTGCAGGTCAACGGGTAATATGAAAGAAAATCAAAAAACTAAATACGTATTTATTTTAGGTATATTTATGAAAAAAATTCACTTCTAATTTCATTATTCTTCGTGTTAGCTCATGAAAATAGTAGTTTCATTGGCCTTAGTAAATGTCTAAACCAGAACACAGTGCTGCATTATCCTATTGAACATTATTTACTAAACATAATTGCATGTGCTCTACTCTTACTGGATAGACAATGCAGTAGGTTTGTTTACACCAGCACCCCTATAGACAAATAGGTAATGCACTTTGCCAAGATGCCAAAATGACTATGGCATCTCTAGGTTGTGGGAATCTTGCATCTTTGTTGTAATCTTATGGGATCTTCATAGTGCATGTGGTCTGTCATCACCAGACGTGGTGTTCTGTGGCACCTGACTATGCTATAGTAATGTCTTACACTTACCCATAGTTGAAGTGAAATCCAGTTCTACCAAACAATAAAGTTGTGTTTGATGGAAGAGATATATTATACCAATGGAAGTATTGCTTTCCTATCTTAATATGACACTTTGGCAAACTATTTAGCAACTATACACCTCAATTTCCACAGGTGGGTATTGATACAAAAATACAATACTGATAATATATCAAAAAATTGAAGAATAAATGGTATAAGGCATTTAAAGCTCTTTACATAGTTCTTGGCACATTGTAATAGGGAATAGAGGTTAAATCCATTCCTTTTTATAAATATAAACAGATCAATTGTCCATTATTTACCTTTTTTCTATAAAGATAAACAAAGACAATTTGGATTCCCAATTATTTAGCACAATCATACTTTTTAAATTTGCTTTTGTTTATGTTTACTTGTGGTTTCCTTATATGCATTTTAACACAAAGTGAGCAAAAATACTTTTTAATGGATACAAAAATATAGTTGGATAGAATTAACAATATTTGATGGCACAAGGTGACTATAGTCAATAGTCACCGTAACAATAAGTTTTGATTTTGTTTAAGATAATTGAGGAATGGAATAGAAATGTTCCTAGCAGAAGGAAATGATAAATGCTTGAGGTGATGGATATTCTAGTTACCCTGATTTGATTAATTAATATTGTATGCTCATATCAAATATAACATGTACCTAGTATATGACTATTATGTAATCATAATAATTAAAAATAATAAAATGAAACTGTTCTAATTATACTACGTGCATCATTCATTACTTATGTATTTAATTTTAAAGTATATTTTAAATGAACAAATGTATGTGACACCTTCAAGTATTTGACTTTGAAACATAAATGTTTTTCTGGTATTCTTTAGGTTATTTGGTCAACTTTTATGTTGAGTCGTCTTCCAATCTATATATAATTTTACTTGACAAGTAATTACATCAATGAAATATTTTGTGGTAGATTATTTTTTCATTTCCAGTATGGGAAATATGACTCAACTTAATAATGCTTATTGGATCACAATCAAGAACATTTTATAAGGATAATAAGATACTTTTAAAAGTAAAACATTACTAGATATCTGTTACTGAACACCTAATATTACTCATAAACAGTGCTCTCATAAAGGGCCACATTGCTAGTGATAAATAGGCAGTATATAGCATTGTATTATATAACAGGAATGTTTTAAGCATAAGTATTTGTAAAATGTAAAATTATATTTATACTTAATAATTACAGATGTTTGCATATAAAAATGATACTATTCATGAGATGATCTTAATTCTCTTGGCTCTTCTCGTGAAAGGAGAAACTCACTCATCACTCAAAAATTTAAAACATTTCATTGCATATTTGACGGATGCTTTTGTACACTTTGAAATAAGGTATCAAGGAAACAAGAGTTTGTTAAAGCCAAACCTATCAAGACGGTTGATACTCTTCTTAGTTATCTGCTGATGAATTTGTTCTAAGTAATTCAAAATTCATGAGAAAATATATTTATAAATATGCTTACTAGTGGCCCAGATAGTGATATTATTTGAAAGATACCCTTTGTCAATGTCCTTACTATTTCCTCTCCTGGTTAATGAGTTACCAATTCAAAAGAAGAATTCAAAGAAATTTTTCATTCCATGCCTTCATTTAATCCAATCCCTGGAATTATGATAAATTTCTTTTAGAGTTAGCTAAACCAGTGGTTCTCAATCTGTAGGTCACGACCCACAGGAACTGTACTAAAGGGCCATGGCGTTAGGAAAGTTGAGAACCACTGTTCTAAACTTACTTATTCAAGCATATTATATAAAAAAAAATTGGCGCAATCAGGGTGGTTTCAAGAACAAGAGATAAAATGCTTGAACAGGTCTAAAACACTGACTTAGCTCCATTGCACAGACAAGCCAAGTTTCTTCCCCAGTTCATTTTCCTGCTCACATTTCTTTCAAAGGCAATCATTTCCAACACCTGATTTTTGACTGCAATTCTAATTTAAAGATATTTGTGAAAAATATCAAAATATTTGTAAATGTATAATATGCATGTTCAGGGATACTCCTCCTATTCAATTATCTTTGAATTATATTGAAATAGCTTCTATTCACATTGATAAGCCTTTTTAGTCACTAAGCACCTCTTCCATTTACCTCCACCAAGAAAGCAGAGGATAAGAATTAGATAGACAGGAGAAAAGGAGGAGGAGGAGGACAAGAAATAAAAAGGGATGCGGATACAGGGGGGAATGAGGGGAAAAGAGGAAGGAGGAAGAGAAAGAGAAGAAACAAGAGTGTTTAGGCCACCGGAAATTGGGACTAGATCAAAACAGAATGTTGAAAAAGACATAAAGTTAGAGTCAATACTTTGAAAATCAGTGGGGAGGGTACAGTGTTTCCAAACCTGGCAGGAGGAGTGTATTGCAATAATTTGGGGAAGTTCCTAGAGTGGAAGATAGGGAAAACTGGTGGGCTTTCAAGGACATTTAGTAAATAAATGGTGTTAGGGCTTGTCATGATTTGGATCTAGTCTGTGAGAGGAAAAGTAATACAAAGATGCAGCTACTTGGGAGGCTGAGGCAAGAGAAACACCTAAGCCCAAGAGCTGGAGGGCTCTGACTGAATGAGCTGTGACTCCATAGCTCTCTACCGAGGGCGATAGAGTAAGACTCTGTCTCTGCAAAAAAAAAAATAAATAAAATAAATAAATAAAAAATAATAATACAAAGATGATTGACTTCTATTGACTATTTGGATTGGTCACTATGCCATTTAGTGACAGAGATGTTGAACAATAACCAATGAGGCAAATAAAACTAAAAACATAAATATATATTTTTATTCAATAGTATAAGTGTTGTACTCCAACCTCTAATTTCGTATTAATCTGCTTTTTTTTAATATTTGGAATCATGAGTAATATCCAGAATGATGCCACAAACACTACAGAGAATTACACTGATTGGATGTTGTTAACATAATTGTGTTGCAAGCATGATCCTGGATTCCTTTGTATTTGTTTTTATTCTAACACTTTCGAAGTTGTGTTACTTCTAATACTACATGATCAATATTATTTTGGCTGTAATTTGGGGGGCAATATTTTTTCTCTCCTCCTGTTTTGTTCTTGTTGTTCTTGAAAAGCTGCACTTAAAGTAAATAAAATTGGTGATGTATCTTAGAAAACATGGTACTTGAGAACAACTAAAATTATTTTGCCCACCAACTAGTTTGAATGGAAAGGCTGACCATAGAAATAACCAACTCTCGTTATCTATATACTGTTTTGAAGAATAACATTTAATAGTAATATGTCTATAATGTTATAGAAACTGTGTTATTTTAAGCCATTAGTATATTTGGAAAAATTGCCCATGTGTTCATTATTATGAAAATTATATTTGGGAATGTGTCACAAAATATTTTAATCCCAAGAACACGGATCTGTATTTTTCGGTTAATTGAATAATGTTCAGCTTCTTTAAAAAAACATTTTCATAAGTGACATTTCCCCATAGGACAGGGTTAACAAAGCTCTAATTATTTGAAGGCAGAGGAGATCCAGTAGCCACTGCTGTCTTTCCTATGATAATAGTTGTTACGGTTTTACAGTTATTTTATTCAGTTTATTGAAATTGACTAATGATTACACGGGCGTCTTGTATGTCAGGCATGAAATTCAGTGTTTTCCATGAATTAAGTCACTTAATACACAGCATACCCACCATTGGGATGCATCATTCCTGTTTTACAGCCCAGGGTCTGAGGCACAGGGAAGTGAAGGAGTGAAGGCATTTTCATGCAGTCATTAGTAGCAGCATCTGTAAAAGATAAGGACAGTTTCCTGTGCACAGGCCTTATTTCTCAAGATGTACATTAGTTCCAACGTACCCTGATATTTTTCCAAACTTGGTACATTGCACAATATTCTCAAGCAGATTCCCGGTTTCCTCAGATTGTGCCCTTCTCTCTCCTGTACCTGATCTGAACCTGTGCAAATAGCATGAGCACCTTTCCATCCGCGTCGGCAGAAGAAGCTGAGCCTTCCTCAGCATTCCTCACTGTTTCGCCCTCCCAGTGAGATTTTAGCTTCATTGAATGAAATCTCAACCTGACCCATTTTAAAATATAGAAAAAAAGACAAAATTAAATATAACAAAGTATTAGCTTTTCTTCTGCCTCTTTCCGTTTGTGTATCATCCAGTCTTTCCCATCCCTTGAGTCACTATCCTCTACGTTTATGTTCTTAAATTTCTAATGTTTCATTAACCTTGAAAATTATTTCAGTCTGGCTTCCCTCTTCAGCATTTAACACTTACTTTAAATTGTTTCCAAATTCCATCAGGATTCCTCTCTCCTTATTTTACATGACCTCTGTGGGATTTACCTTTGTAGGTCACATCTTTTCTGAAAATACATTGTTACCTGACCTTTTTTTCCACATTCACTGCTGTAATCCATGGTGTCCTTGATTCTCTCTGCAATGGCTTTTTAACTAGTTTCCCTTCCATGAAAGGCAAGCCCTGTCTTTTCAGTTCTCCCAAACCTGCTAGAGAAAGTTCTCTTAGACAGATGTCTGATAATCTCTCATGTCTGTTTGAAAGCCATCAGGATTTTAGTTTAGAACCAAAGCAATTGTATGAGATTTTATTTTTCATAGAGATATTTTCTCTTTTAACATATCTTTCTTTTTAAATGTGTTTTTGCTATTTATACATTGAGAGATGAGGTCTAGTTTCCCTTCCAGGAAAGTGGATTGGATTTATTGATGTACTTTTAACAAGCATGTGGCAAAATCAGCACTGCATGACTTCTAAGACTGGGACACAAAAGGCAATATGCACCATTGGGATGCAGCATTGACCTTTTGGGATTCTGATCCCAGCACCTGCTGAGGTCACAGCTGACAGCCAGCGTCAACTGCCCAACATAGGACTATTGGACTCTTCAGGGGGTGTGAGTAGTGATGTCAAATGGATCAGAGACATGAGTTGTGTCTGAAAAGCCTTGTCAAAATTATAGATTCTTGAGAAATAATTACCCTCATATTAAGACACTCAATTTTGTATTTGTGCTTGTTTTGCTTATATAGCAATAGATAAACCAAATTTTTTTTCTTTTCTTTTAGTCTAATTTTCTTTTCTTTTCTTTTAGTCTTCATTAGTCTAGTCTGACACTTTCCAGTGCATATTTAGCTCAAATAATTTTTTTTCAAGTCTCAAGACTTGCAAATTCTATTCAGTTCTTTCTAGGATATTTCCCAACCGACCCATGTATTTTGGAGGAGAGATTACTGCTTCAGGCTCAACCCTAGGCACCTCTTCTAAGTGGTTCCCATGGACCCCACTTTACAATACAATTCCATTCTCTCTTTTACTTTAATGCCAACCATAACATATACTGGGCTAACACGAAATGAGATAACAATAACAACTGAAGCGTGTTTGCTGTGTGTTTGTTTCTCATCCTTTGGGGAAATATAGTTGGTTGACGATTCCATTCATGAATTCTAATCATATCATTTCAGACAAGTAGCTACAACCTTGCTTGGGCTTTTAGTCTTGCTTTAAAATTTTCTTAAATGCAACTATCTCCCTGAGGCTCTTTGATGTGTACAAATGTTCTTGCAGATTCGAGTTATGGATAGAGATCTTGCTTTATAAACCTAATCTCTATACAGCTGTCTCCTCTGTCATTGCTTTCATTATCTCTCCTCCCATCCATTTCTCCTGCTACCTTATCACTTCTCCCCATGCAGTTGTCTCCAGTCATGCTCTTTCATAACCATTCTACTTTCTTTTTTCCCTCCCTTATGGGTTCATGCCCTCTGGGTGTACTTGTAGGAAATTGTTCTGCTTCTTTTAACCATGACAGATAATTCACAGGGATCCAAGGAACAGCCCTATGTCTCTAACATTCACAGCTGTTCTATGAATTGAAAATTAATTGCCACTATAGTTCAATGATACTTTTGCCATTTTTTTCCCAGAAAAAAGAAATACTGGTATGTAATCACATTTGTATGGCAGTAAATTTTTATTTTTTATTTTTGTATTCACAGAAAAATTGCAAAGAGCTTACAAATTCATCATAATACATAGTTTTAAATTCCATACTGCATTTTCAGAGTGTCAAATTTAAGAAAAAAAGGAAAAACAAATTGTTGAGTAAAATGAGAGGTTCAATTTCAGTATAACATGACATTTTCATTGAAAGCATTCTTAAATTTATTTGAGATATAAATTATTAAAGAAAATATACTTTTTTAGATTAATGTTGAGTTATTCTCCTAATAAGCAGAAGAGCTTAATTCCAAATCTTATATGTACTATAATTTTAAATTTAGCCTCCTATGTACCATAATTTTAAATTTAGCCTTATATGTACTATAATTTTAAATTTAGCCTAAATATAGCCTTTATATACCGCTATCAAAACTGTGGCTAAATGACCTATTGAAAATACTATTGGATTGATTTCTAAATAAAAAACAAAGGTGTGCTGCAATAAACAGTCTAGTGCAAGTGTCCTTATGATACAAGGATTTATTCCCTTCTGGGTAGATGCCTAGTAATGGGATTGCAGGATCAAATGGGAGGTCTAGCTTGAGTTCTTTGAGAGTTCTCCACACTTCCTTCCAAAAAGGTTGTATCAGTTTGCAGTCCCACCAGCAGTGTAAAAGTGTTCCCCTGAGAAGAGGAGAGAAGAAGACAATTTTTACAATGGGGTATAAGGGCGAGGCAGAGCTCTGTGCCTGGTTCCTAACAGGCCATGGGCACCTGCAGCCTGGGTTTAGGGACTGCAGCAGTAGCTGAAATGAGCCTGTGTTTTACTGAGCTAACTCATCCTGCGGAGCCAGCAGCTGTTGACTAATCCAGCAAAACTGGGGCAGAAAAGTAGCCACCATGGTCATCTTGTGGGTTTTTTTGTTTATTCTTTTTATATCCTTATGAAAATTTCCCTACCTTATTTCCTATTTTTCAGGATTTGGGGCTTTGTTAGAGAAGTCACAAGTCAGTGATTGCTGTGCATTAAAACTGTGCGAGGAAGTTACTTTATACAGGTAGTACACTACTCAGAGTCATAATGTTCATGATAATAATAATAAATAACTAGTGTTTACTGGATCCCTACTATGTTACCAAATACGATGCTAAGCCTTTTATGGGCCTTAATCCATTTGATTTAATCCTTATAAGCATCTCATGAGATAAATATTATTATCTGTCACAAACTATATAGATAGTAAAAGGGTGCATTAGTAAATTCGAATTTATTTTACGATAAGGAATTTTAACACTGAGGTACTCTGGACGGGAAAGACCCCTGAAAGGGATATAAACCTTTTTTGTTTTACCCAAAGCATACCTATTCTTATCATTTTTTATTAATGTGAGGAGGCACAGATCAGCTATCTTGCTACAAATATGTTAAAACCATCTTAAAGTGAAGGTATGAGAAACAAATTTCTGTGTCCTGAAAATTAAACAGAGAGATGGCAGCCCTCATACATTCACCACAACTGATTTCAGCAGATATCCGCTACAGGGAAAGCACAAAATAATATCAAATAAGCATTCTCTTCTTCAATTTTCAGCAGATTCATCTTCTGAAAATGCATAATTCATGCATCTATCAGGTCACTTTCTTGTCAGCACGACAAAGGGAAGGAGGGAGGAAGGACCATTTTCATACTAATCAGCCAAAGAATATTTACATTACAGCTCACTGCTGTTCTTTCAATGTGCACACTTGCAGCCACAGCCCAAATGTCTTATGAGTTATAAAAGCATCAAGACCGAATTGGAACATTGGCATTTTTAAGCGTAGACTATAAAAAATTACCATTCAATTCCCTTTACCCTTTTCTCCCTACCATTAGTTCTCCATTTAACAACCTGAGGTCTCACTAATAGGCCTTTCATTCCTGTATTCTTTTTGCCACTTTTGCAGTAACCATTTCAGAATCTTAAAGCTGGGAGCAGTCACCCTCATTTGCCCTTCTCTTATCCAGCAACAGATCGCTACTTAATCCCCATCTATTTTTAAAGAGTTCACCAAGATGTTTTAGAGGGAAGAAAAGAATACTAAACACTCTAATTGCCCTAAAAGTGCTATTTCTATTGTCAGTTTTCACCTTAGACGTACAGGAAAGACCTCAAAGCCTAGGACTGAGATGAATACAGCCTCGTGATCAGCTGTTCAGCGAATACTTGGTTTTCATACACACAAATCAATAAGGTCAGGCACAGCAAACAAGAACAGATTTCCTGGCACTTTATTCACTTCTCAAAGATGCCAATGCAAAGAAACATGAAAATCAGGGAAACCAACCTATTTAAACTTCTAGAGTCTCTTTTTTTTTTATTGGTACTGTGTCTGAGGTGTTCTTTTTGCAGCCTACTTTCATTTATTCTTTGTGCTTCAGGGAGAACAGGATTCTTCGCAATTACTTTGGAAAATGATGCCCTGGTTTAATAGATGTCACTGGCACAGAGGAACTTTCATGATGTTGTGACTAAATTTTTCTTTTCTTAATTGCATACCATTATTTCTAATTATGTTTATTGGTATGGTGCTAAGTAATTTTGTTCCCTTTTTCCTGTTAACACCCTTCAGATATTAGTAACAGTTATGTCCCTCATTAATTTTAGCTAAGAAGGCTATGTATATTTCATTGTGCATTATTTTACAGATCTGCGTCAAATTTTCCTCCTCTTCCAAGATGTCTTGCTCTAGTATATGCAAAGTGCTTCTTTGATTTTTTTAGGGTATGTCATTTTTATACCTCTCACCTCTGACCCCAATCTTAATGGTGATTGATATTGACTCATTTTTTCACTCCCCCCATCTCTAGCTAAATCCTATATTAGTCTTTTCATCATTCATTCCTACCTCTGCTCCCCTCCAACTGGATTGTCTGAATAACTTTTTCAGAGACGTTGTCCTCCTAATGTCTGTTAAATCTCTTCATCTGGGTGTGTATCTTGTCATCCATGTCCTTTAACTCCTCTGTCTGTGTTCAACCCAAGGTACTGATGAGGCGATGTCTTCTGTCTTCGCTTCTGACTACATTTCTACAGGTACAGTCCAGGAGAGCCTGACCACATGCCCAAGCCTCTGACCTCGTGCCTAAGCCTCTGACCTCGTGCCTGCTGCCCTAAGACTTTACTGTTGGTACCTAGCTTCAAATGGCATAAGACGCCCATGGTACTTCCATGTGCCATGCAAGCAGAGGCATGGCTGAGTTAGCCCTCCACAGGGCAAAACCTAGACCACTAGGAGGAAGAGCTAATAAATCCATCCTTCTCCCTTGCTTGTCTCCGACCAGTCCTTGCCCCTTGAACTGACAAACAGATGGTCTGTGTTGCTTAGCGGAGACCAATGCAGTAACACACCTTTACCTGGCTACCTTTGTCAGTCACTCTGTTTCCCAAATCACACCTCAAGAGAAAGTACCCACACACAAGCCTTTGCTTCAGGCTCAACTTTATGGCCTGAAAAATATCTGCCATTTTCTAAAACACTACACCAAAGAAAAGGAATCAATGACTCAACTTCATAAACTTCTACCTGAGTTCTCAGTCTTTTTTTAGTCAATTCATTCATTCAAAAATTGAAAACCATGGAATATAAAAGACATATATCAAGAGAAAAATGGCAAAAAGAAAGTAATAAAAAGACACGGTGGGGAGAAAGAAGAAAAGAAGGAAGATGGGTTGGGAGTGTTGGCACACGCCTGTAATCCCAACACTCTGGGAGGCCAAGGTGGGTGGATTGCCCTAGCTCAGGAGTTTGAGACAAGCCTGAACAAGAGCGAGACCTCGTCACTAAAAAATAGCCAGGTGTTGTGGCAGGTGCCTGTAGTCCCAGCTACTTGGGAGGCAAGGCAGGAAGATCACTTTAGCCCAAGTGTTTAAAGTTGCTGTGAGGTATGATCCCATGGTACTCTACCTAGGGCAACTAAGTGAGACTCTGTCTCAAAAAAAAAAAGAAGGAAGATGAAATTCATGGCAAAACTTTATACTAAGTACAGTTTATCTGTTATCTAGTTTAATGTTTCCAACAATACTATATCAATAGGTATATGTATGTACATTTTACCCACAGGCTTAGCAAGTTTAAAAATTGAGTGAATGGAAGACTTACTTCTTCCCTTCTCTTCATTAAAATAGAAGGTTTATCATACAAAATATTGCCATTTGCAATGGTTATCTTTGCACACTAATATATAACCCCAAAACTTCGTGGGTTAAAACACACATTTATTATTGAGCAGCTTTTATGGTTCAGGAATCAAGCCATATCTTACTGGTTCCTCTGTTTCAGGATCTCTTCGTCAAGGCATCCACTGAGCCCTCCCCCTCCTGAGACTCAACTGGAGAAGGATCTGCTTCCATGTCCACATGGTTGTTTGCAGAACTCAGTTTCCAATGAACAATTGAACTAAGGGTCTCAATTCTTTACTGAATGTTGGCCAGAAGCTATCCTTGGGTCTGTGACACCTGGGCCTCCCACATGTGAGTTTGCTTTATTGAACTGTAAACGCTGAGAAGGGAATACAGAGACTGAGCCTGCAATACGGAAGTCACAATCTTATGTAACATCGTCGTGGAAGTGACAGCCATAAATATTGCTCCATTCTATTGGTTAGTTAGAAGAAAGTTCAATTCAAAAGGAGGGACTTATACAACCAGGAATACCTATGGGAACTTATACAAGTAGGGACTTATACAAGCCAGGAATACCTAGGGGAAGGAACCAGTGGGGAATCATTAGAAGATTCTTTGCATACAATTCAATTCTGTAAACAAGACATACATAACAACAACAAAAAAAGGATGAAAGAAAAATATGGGATAGTTCTCAGGTCCAAATTATAGACTTTAGGCTATAATGTCTATCACAACGAATTAGTTATGATTATTTTTTTCTGAGTCCATAGCCTCATCTCTTCCTACCAAACCATGCCAGTTTTCCAGAGCCAGAGTATTTCCATTGCTGAGAGGTGTTTTAAAAGGCTCTGCAGGGTGGCGCCTGTGGCTCAAAGGAGTAGACATCAGCTCCATATGCCAGAGGTGGCGGGTTCAACCCCGCAGCCAAAAACTGCAAAAAAAAAAAAAAAAAAAAAGGAAATGCTATCCAGGTTAGAAAGTTTAAGTTTGATTAATTTTAGGCATGCTCCAGTCTCTATACATTTCTTAATTTAAAAATTAAATTCTTGGGCAGCACCTGTGGCTCAAAGGAGTTGGATGCCGGCCCCATATGCTGGAGGTAGTGGGTTCAAACCCAGCCCCGGTCAAAAACTGCAAAAAAAAAAAATTAAATTCTTGATTCTTAATTTTTGGTATATTCACAAGAGCTCTAAATAGTAGATTGCTTGCAGAAATAGCCCAAAGTCTCAACCCCCTGTATAACTCCACTTTTTGCAATGTGACTTTGCTGGTCTGGCCTTCAAAAGGTATAGCCTTGAATATGGGATACCCTTTTGATATGATATAGCCATTTTCATGCAAAAAAGTGACAGCACACTTTCTCTGAGCTAAACTGTAAGCAGAACTCCACACTTCCACTGTCTTTATTAGAACTCTCACACCTCCATGAGAATAAACGTAAGTTAGTTTGCTGAAGAATAGAAGGCTGCATAGACCAAAGCCAAGTCAGTCCAGTTGCCCAGAAGAGATAACTTACAAGTCCAGCTCAGCCAAAAATCAGTAAAGCAACCTAGCTGATACTCAGCCAACCAAAGACACGTAAGTGATTCTCAGCTCCACCTAAATCAATAGAACAGCATGGCCAACTGGTAGGCCTATAAGAAATAGTAAATTCTTATTGTTTTAAGCCACCAGTTTGGGAGTGATTTATCGTATAGTAATATTTAAATGGGTATAAAAAATGTAGCTATATAGAAGGTCAATTCAGGAAGGAAAAACTGAAGTTAAGTCATTACTAGAAAAATAATAGTGTGGGCCCTGAGTTATAATGGAAGCACCTGGAAGAGCATCTAACATTTAAGAGGCCAGGTTTTAGTAATATTCCCTGAAATTATGATGTCACTAGATCATTGAGGGGACAAAAGCCTTGCAATCTAAAATATTTTTCTGATGATATAATCCAGAGATTACCTTTAAATAGGTAATTATAAATACTAAAAATACTTGTGTTTTAGAAATAAAAGAGAAAAACAATTTTAAAGTAAAACCTCAAATTAAATATATTTTTCACATAATCTTTAGGGAGTCTGTATGACAAATAGGAAAGATACGCTCACAAGGTATGTGACTTGTTTTCTGAGCTTTCATACGGTAAGACTTGTAACTGAATGATTAACAACCAACATGCAGTTGAAAATGAGAACGGTCTTAGAATTAAACTCAAATGTGAAAGGAACCCGAAGGAGCATTTAATCTAATAGGTTTGTGTTAAATGGATTCCCAGATGATATTCCTCTGTGCATATAAGAAATAACAGTAGCTAACATTGGCTCTACATGTTAGTTCTTTCTTATATTTTATCAAAATCCATCTGTTTATAACTTCTGTCCATTGATTATTGTTCTGCCCACCACTGCTGCATCACAATGAATACAATTCCTCTTTTCTGTGGCATTTTTTCAAATGTGAAGTCAGCTAGCTCAGGCCTCTAGAGTATTCTCCTTTTAAAGATTAATAACCCAAAACCTCACTCCCTTCCTTATCTTGCATTTGGCACATTTTAAGGTCCCTAAAAATTCTAGTGGGTTTTCAATAAAAAAGGTCTAATTAAAACAAAATTAAGCCCAACAAAATTTTTAAATGAGCACATATAACTCAAGGCAATAGTCCAGTTCATAGACAATTTCAGGTAACTAAAACCCCATGTCTTTTTAATATGTAACCCCATCACACCTATTCCCCTTTCCAGCCTATGTCTGCAATGCATGCTGGGAAAGTAGGTGCAAGACTTTACATCTGTATACTTTTCTACATATTGATATCTAGCCTTATTTTTCATTTTTGTGCAAATTAGGACTCAAGTGCCCACTTTTTAACCCATAATTTTAATCTCTCTTGCTTCTATGTAATGACTAACATCCAGCATGCGTAAGTCACTGAACAAATTTGATCAGTGCAAAGACTGTGAAGGAGTCTTTACATAAAGTCTCCACCCAGGCCGGCACTGACTCATCAGTAAACACTTTTCATGATAGGCAGTTTATCACCTGTTATAAAACCAACCTAACTGTGCAGCCATTCTTTCCTTTTATCTCAACCTCTCCTTCAAAAAATGTGAAGCTAGATTTGATATACACCATGTCGACAGCACTTTCATGACTGATCATTCTTTGCCAACATGAAAATTTATTAAAATGTCAAGTTTTTAGTTTTGCCTTTCAACCATTATATAAACTTAAACTCCATTAAACTCTCAATAGAAATTGTGTGATTTTGAATGTTAGACTGTTTTTTTAAATAATTGATACATTTTATATTTCTGTTGGAACTTTTTGTATACAATATGTTAAGTGGACTTTCATTAAATTATCGATTATATGGCCTTTTCACTCTCTTCTTACATCTTTTATGTTGTTCACAATCCAACTACTGTGGGAAACTTCATTATCAGTAATGTCCTAATGCTCTCATTCTGGCCCACCTTCCTAACTATTCAGAATCTTTCCACTCACAGAGGGACTAGACTCAGGCAGAAACAGCATTTTGAGACACAAGAAAATTTACCTACAGTTCTTAAGTAAAATAAAAAGCAAAAATGCAGAATAATTAGAAAGACTTTGTGCAAGTTTTCCCGCAATAGAAATCAACCCAAATCAATAGATATTTAACTAAATGTCTACTTTTCAATGCTGTGAGCCAGAAACTATGGAGAATATAAAATATGTAAGTGATATTTTGTGAGGAAAGAATATATATAATCACGTGAAGAGAGGAAAATAATGCTTAAATAACAGTAGCAGACAATTATAAAAGAGATGTCACCAGGCAGAACATGATTCATTGCCAGATGAATTATTCAGACAAGAGTTCAGGAGAGGGAGTGCTCACTTCAGCCTGGGGTGGTCGGGTCCATGAAGATAAATGTTAACCGGTATTGAAACTGGATAAATGGATAAACTTTAAACAAGAAGAGGGCAGAGGAGAGGACACGTTAGGAATCTGTCAGTTTTAAAAGTGGTTGCTGGAACGATTGGAGTGTTGCAAACTTTGTTGGAAAGATTTTTAGAAACTGTCAGAAAGAAAGGAAAGTAGTCAGTAAGTTCTTGGAGAAAATACTGACATATTTTTGGAAAGAAGATTGAGAAAGCTATTTGGAGAGAGGTGTTGATTTGTGAAATGGTTTGGAATGGGAGCAAGCAGAGAACAGGAGCCGTGGCAAGTAGGTAGTCTTGTCAGCAGTTAGTCTGGAGTAGTGAAAGATGAGAGAGTCAGAAATCAGAAAGAGGCAGGAGACGCCACTGCGTTTGCACTGGAAAATGGCAGAAGAGTCTTTTCTGGATCCTCTTTTGCCTTTTAAAAGTAAATGCAAAAATAAAGATTGACTGGGCATTGCATAATTTTCTTGCCCATCTAGTTATAGTCATCGACATATAAGATTGAATAGACAATTACTTGTGCGTCTTATATCATTAAATCACACACACACAGACTTAAGCACACTGAGTAAGAAATCTGTTTTGTGCGTCCAAGGCCAGCAAGGTTTCCTCTTCCCCAAACCAAGCTGGAAGGAAATACAAGCAAGTAAAGGAATCTAAGTCAGTCACCAGTAGGGGCAAGAGCCAGGAAAGACTGCCCATCTGGAGTGCAGAGCAAAGTGAAGAAGGACATGAGAGCCAGGGAGCCCAGTCAATAACAAAGCAGGGAGATCTTCTTGAGAAAATTCTGGAATAGATGCTGTGGTTCATGCCTGGTGTTTATGTGGCCACTACGATGTGTTTTAAAAACTGCAAACAACAGGTCCGTGTTGCCAAGGTGGGAATCTAGTCTTCTGACATTTGAATTCAGATGATACTTTACTTATCATTAAAATATATTCTCCCGGCTCAGCGCCTGTGGCTCAACGGGCAAAGGCGCCAGCCACATACACCTGAGCTGGTGGGTTCGAATCCAGCCGGGGCCCGCCAAACAGCAATGACAGCTGCAACAACAACAACA
Organism: Arctocebus calabarensis; assembly: GCA_963573935.1. NCBI lineage: Eukaryota > Metazoa > Chordata > Mammalia > Primates > Lorisidae > Arctocebus > Arctocebus calabarensis. The sequence goes on along the minus strand of CAUYON010022552.1, from coordinate 999 downwards.
AAAGAAATGGTCAGGCATTGTGGAGGGCGCCTGTAGTCCCAGCTACTTGGGAGGCAGAGCCAGGAGACTCGCTTGAGCCCAGGAATTGAAGGTTGCTGTGAGCTGTGATGCCACAGCACTCTATCCAGGGTGACAGCTTGAGGCTCTGTCTCAAAAATAAAATAAAATATATTCTCCTCTTCACAGGGCATTCTCAGAGAGATATCTGTAGTCCCTACACATAAAAGTGAAGTATTTGTATGTGTGCATGTTAATTTCATATTGGACTACTATTTCCATCCATATATGTTTAGATGTAGATATATGTAGATATTTTTAATGATATACATTATATATGTTAATTATAGCTATATAGAACATATTTTGATGACAGATACCCCATTGGGCCACAGTGCATCCACAGATCACCTTTACAACCTGTGCTGTCCTCATAGTGAAGCTACCTATGGCTTCGCTCATGTTGCCGAAGGCCATCCCCGGCATTCTTACTTGCTTACTCTACGGGCTGTTATGTTGCTTCTTTCTTTGATTTTCCAGGCACACAAATCCTTTTTGAACTAGTCTTACCTCCCTTCCAAGAGATCTCTTCTACAGGGAACTCTGCCTTCTGAAAGTCCCTTCTTGCACAACTGTTCCATACCAAATTTGCACTTAGGTTAGACTATCTATATACACTTATCAAACATTTAATTATAGGTAGATTCTGTTATTTAAATTGTGAATTTCTTCCATTATATTTTATATCTCTTTATATATCTGTATGGTACCTAACAAAATGTCTTTTCTCATATACATATAGATAAACGCAGTCGCCCATTATGTAATTATACATATGTGCACACACAAATACTTGACTTCTGTGTGTAGGAAGCACAGATATCTCTATGAAAATGCCCTGTGCAAAGGAGAATACATTTTAATGATAGATGTACTATTTGAATGATAATGTACATTTTTTAAATAATTTTATTGAATCATAATTATGTACATTGGTGCAAT
>CAUYON010022551.1:0-21742 GCA_963573935.1 Arctocebus calabarensis | reverse complement strand
CTGGCAGGTTCGAATCTAGCCCAGGCCAGCTAAACAATAATGTTAACTGCAACAACAAAAATAGTCGGGCACTGTGGAGGGTGCCTGTAGTCCCAGCTACATGGGAGGCTGAGGCAAGAGAATCGCTTAAGCCCAGAAGTTGGAGGTTCCTGTGAGCTGTGATAGAGTGAGATTGTCTCCACCAAAAAAAAAAAAAAAAAAAAGTTATAATAATTAGAGTGCTTTGTGCTAAGATAGATGCTTCCATATATACACAGGGAAGCAGGACTCAGATTAGGGAAGGGCTCCTAATCCTGCCTAGAAGTTTTCCTAAAAGAGATGAGAACTGGAAGATCAGCCTGGAAAAGAAAAGGCCGCAACCAGCATGTGCAGAGACTCAAGAGGAGTGAGCATTTACCAACTCAATCAATGCCAACCTGTTTTCTTTATGCAATGTTGAGACCTCAGAATGAACCAAAGCTCAGAGAACACAAGTTACAAAGCCAAAAGCACCAGGGCTTATGCACTGTTTTGTTTGTGTATTTCACAATTAATTGAGTTTTAAAAATCAAAAATAATCAAGTGTAACATGCAATTGTGAAGTAAATACTGGACCAGGAAAAAAAAATGTATTTGTCTTCTTCTATAAAAACATTGAAGCAGGCTCGGCTCCTGTGACTCAATGGGCTAAGGCACCAGCCACGTACACCTGAGCTGAATCCAGCCTAGGCCCACCAAACAACAATGACAGCTGCAACCAAAAAATGGCCGGGCGTTGTGGCAGGTGCCTGCAGTCCCAGCTACTTGGGAGGCGGAGGCAAGAGACTCGCTTGAGCCCAGGAATTGGAGGTTGCTGTGAGCTGTGATGGTACAGCACTCTATCCAGGGTGACAGCTTGAAGCTCTGTCTCAAAAAATAAATTAATTAATTAATTTAATTTAATTAAAGCTTCTTAAAAAATCAGTAAAGTTAAAGAGGGAAGAAAATATGAAAAAGAAAGAAAGAAGGGAAGGAAGGTAAATTGCTCCCCATGTTACAAAGGATAACAGGTAATTTCAAACTCGAGCAAAACAGTATAAAACAAAACAAAAATATCAAAAAGATGCAGGTGCATGAGACCAAAGAGAAAAGGTAGATTTTGGTTTCACAGAGCAGATTGCAACTCCCAACACCTTTTGGTAGTGACTATGTGATTTTAGGTATGTGATGGGAGCTCTTTGGAGTCAGTTGTCCTATCTATAATCATGATGATCAGGCCTCACTAGGGGGTTTAGTTCTTTAATAGCAATGAAAAGGCAGCTGTCATTTACTCAGCAGTTACTACCCATCAAACTTTTCCATGTGCTTCACATGCAATTAATTACTTGATCCACACATCAGCCCTATGAGGTTGATATTATCTATATTTTATAATTGGGTAAACTGAGGCAGAGAGGCTATGGAGCACATCCAAAGTCCCAGTGCTGCCCTACCACCACCACATAAGCTGTGGAACTACCCAGAGGCCAGTCCCTGCTCAGACAAGAAGCCTTCCTTCAACAAGACCTCAGGGGTCCCAGATACCAAAGCCACCCTCTTTCCCTCCCCCTAACAAGTAGCCTGGGGCTCCCAACATGACATGGGAGCAGTGAGAGGAACAATTTTAACACAAAAGGCTGCTGTTTCTACATCTGGGGGAGTATTACCCTACCTTTTTGAGACTTAAAGTGTCCGATGTCCCTGTCACAGTGCAGTCTTCACTGTGTTGACTAATGGCTCTCATCTTCATATATTACCTAATGCTGGGAAGAGCTTATTGCCTGCCAGGTACCAGGCAAAGCATTTTAACTAGATCTGGCTGTTGAACTTCAGCAACCTTATAAAGTAGGTATGATTTATTACCTCCATCTTTTATTTTTGGTCGGGGCCAGGTTTGAATCTACCACCTCTGGTATATGGGGCCAGAGCCCTACTCCTTAGAGCTACAAGTGCCACCCATACCTCCACCTTTTAGATGAGGGAAAACACTTAAGAGCATAAGTCACCTGCTCCAAGTCACATGGCAACATGCCAGACCCCAGATACAAATCCAAGAAACCTCACAGGCAACCTCAAGACTGCTTTAGAAAAGGCCTATCTGGCTCGGAGTCCATAGCAGGCCACATTCCCTGGGACTGGTGGGTTCCAACTTGGCCCAGGTGCTAAAACAGTGAGGAAAAAAAAAAAAAAAGCCGAGCTTTGCCACAGTATTCTCCCCTTAGCCTGGATCATGCAGGCTGGCCCCAACTTGGGAAAACACAGCAAGAATTAGCACCCCACAGCCTGCCCCCAGAAGCAGGCCAGGACACCCAAAAGCCCCCTCACCTGGAGAGATAGTCCATCTCCTCTCTTGTGGTTTCCAGGCCCCAACTGTTTATTCTGCTTCATCCTGTCCTGGTATTTGGTGCTACACTGTACACAAGACAGCTTAATTGGGCAGCCCAGGCTCCTGGAGACTCAGAACCTCAAGTGTGCCTTCCCAGATTGCTAATTGCTGCTCATCTCACCATGGTAACACACACCAGGGCTCTTCTAGCCCAGCAGCACCTTCAATAACATCTTTTTTTTTTTTTTTAAGAGACAAAGTCTCACTTTGTTGCCATTGGTAGAGTGCCTAACCATCACAGCTCACAGCACTCTTGCCTCAGCCTCCCCAAGTAGCTGGGACTACAGGCATCCGCCACAAAGCCTGGCTATTTTTCTGTTGCAGTTTGGCCCGTGCCAAGTTGAAACCCGCCACCCTCGGTATATGGGGCCGGCACCCCACCCACTGAGCCACAGGCACTACCCCATCCAATAACATTTTCTCATCCTTCCAAACCCTTCTTAACTCTGGCCATGACTGTAATCCATGGCATAAATTCAAGAGGCCCAGAGGTACAAGTCTGATGCCCAACTGATGAATCCCACCCATGTCCCTTACTCTCTCTACCCATGCTACCTAACCAATATTAACCACTGCAAAGGCACCAAGTTTGCATCAGCTCCTTTTTTGCCTTTGGCATGATGGGCTTAGGACTCCTGCCTGGATAGTCCCAGGTAAACTGAGGTGGGAACTATTGGAGGGAGCTGCAATATTAAGCTAAGTAATTGCTCAATGAGCAGGATTTTAGCCTGAAGTGTGAACTCACATGCTCTCTGCTGAGGACAAGGGGCTAAGGCCCGGGGCTAAGAGCCACTTCTATCACGTTCTCTCACTGAAGGTGGCTAGCCTGCAATGACAGCTTGGGAGCTATGAAATAAGGTGCAGAACGATCCCACAGAATCATGAGCAACTGTGAGAATCAGCCCTTAGATTCTTTACTTCAGTAATTATCACCTGGATAGCTCCCCAAGGGCTGGAAGGCATAAAGTCTGGGAGTCAGACATCACCTCTAAATGAATTCAAATAAATACCCATTCATGGGCCTAGTGTGGTCCATTGACCAGCAGCATCAAATTCCCAGGGTCCACCCTAGAATTTCTGAAACAGAAAAATTCAGAGGTTGGGCCTAAATCTAGAGGTAGGTCCTGGCAGCCACAGCCTTAACAACTCCTCCTGGGGATGCTGGAGTTTGAGGACCAGTGCACTGGACTATAAGTTCCATATCCACTTGGGGTCAACAAGGTATTCCCACACTATGCTTGAATGAATGAATCACATACTTTCAACCAACCAACCACCCTCACACTCTAGCCAGGCCCTCCCCAACCCCTTACTCATCTGAGCTGCAAAAGCAAAGGGACACCAGACTGTTATAGAGAAATACTGATTTTAATTAAACAGAAGGTAAACTCTAGACGTCCGTCATCTTTCGGCCTAAAAATTAGCAAAAACTGTTGAAACAAGGCACAGTTTTTCCCCCATACTTGTTACATTGTGGCTCCAGTTACAAAAAAAAAAACTTTAATGAAAATGTTAAACATAAAAATAGAACCTTGAGACTTAAAAAAAAAGTGTATAAAAAGCCCCACAAAATTTGTCAGATGTTGTTACAAAATAGCACCAGTAAGAAGAGTAAAAGGTGTTAAAAACCATTATGACAGCATTTCTGAAATGCAGCTTGTCTGAACTCCCATTCCCACTAAAAAACGACTTATCATGGAATAAAAAAGAATTTTAAAATCTGGAGAGGGAGGGAGGATTGAGCTTTTATTGCAGTTTCCCAGCTGCCATCTCTTAGATGAGGGAGGAGGTGTGGGAAATGTGCTTCTGCCCCTGGCTTGCTGTCACTGCCTCTGAGTCTAGAAAAAGGGTGAGGAATTACGGTGATATACTTCTAACCTGGGGACCTGTGCCTGGAGGAGTCTGGGGGTCTTTATCTACACCCCCTCCTTCACACCCCTCACGTAAGAAAGAGGGAGATACAGAGGAGTCATACTCCTACAGAGCATATGGCAGCTTATATCATATAACTCAGCACACCCCCTCCCAGAGCTCCCTGGAGGGCTCTATTGCAGTCACTGGGAGGGATTTAGTTAAGGGAGGCCCCTTGCCCTTGGGGTTGTGGGAAAAAATAGCCCTGAATGCAATGATGATGTCACCCCTACTGAAATCACCATCATTGTGGAAAATATTCTAATGGGCCCCCACAGCAGACGCCAGCCCTTGTACTGAGGCAAGGGAATGTGCCAGGTTAAAATTCAAGAAAGACATATACATCATTTCCTCTTCTGCTAGCTCTACAAAAAACATAGTCTGGGCCCTTAAAAATGTCCCTTAGCTACACGTCTACCACTGAACACACTTGCAAATGTGGAGCAGCAGACATTTAAAATAGGGAAGTTTTGCATTAACTGTCTTGGATGATTTTTCAGCATTAACCTGAGTATTAGAGAGCTGTCAGCACTGTGGTTTTGGTATCTTAGCCATTGTTTCTCTGAGTGGTAAATCCAGGAGGGGAAAAAAAGCTATTTTACTACCTACTTCAAGTTTTAAAGTTTAAGGAAAAGAAAAATGAGCACCGTGTTTAGCCGCTCCGAGCAGCCAGGACTGAATTGTGCACAAGGAGGCAGCACCTTGGGGACCCCTGCAAGAGACAGGTGGCTCTGCTCCTACTGAGCAGGAGAGAACTGAGGTACATAGGACAACCCGCATAGCTGAGCTGAGGAAGGGCAGAGCGCCTAGGGGTGCATTGGGGAATTGCATCTCCTGGGTCCTGGCTCTGCCACAAGCCACAGAGCCCCAGCACCTAGGTATAACTATTCACATGCAAAGTAGTCCTTCAGGGGGGCGAAGAGGTGTCGGATCACAGGCACACTCCAGGACCTCCCAAGCAGCTTCTGGCGGGCACCTCGGCCCATGTTGGACACATCTGTGTAGTGTACAGGAAAGCCGAAGATCCTGGGGGGCACCAGGGTAAAAAGACAGTGAGTCAGAAGCAACATTCTGGCAGACTTGGAACCTCTATGAAATCCTCACCTGTGACAAGAGATCCCCCACTTCCTGCCCCTGACCTTCAAATGAGCACTTTCTTGAGCCACAGAAGATCCAGGTCCATGGGTTGCTCATGAATGATTGCCATGAGGGCACAGCTTGTACATGGGGGCACCTGTTTTCTGCTTCCCTAGAACTACAACTATGCTACTGGCACAAAGTTGGTGCTCAGGTGACCTTTCTTGAATGAAAGCCAAGACAGCCAGCAAACAGATTTGTTTCTGTCTCAAAACAAAATTAAGATCACTCTCAAGAGACCAGGGTTTGAATTATCACAGACTCAGATGACTTTAAATACAACTCAGCATCCTGAGTTTTATTTCCCTCTTCAAACTCAGTTGATGGATTAAGAATCATGCTGGACTCCAGGCAGATGGCACCAAATATCCCTAGACTCTTCTCTGCAAGATTCTATGAGGCCTGAAAACAGACTACAGATAATGCTGAGCCTCAAGATTACCCAGGTTTACAATCCAATACTAAGACACAATGGCAAAGATGCAACACCTCAAGCCTGTGTCTTGCTTTGCCTTGGCATCTTCATAACAATAGCCAACAGCACCAACTGTATTATCACAGTTCCAGCCCAGCACATCATGCATGGGTCTCAAAATACAAAATAATCCACAGTATGAATAGATTGGGCAAGGTTACCCACCAGTTTTTCTTTCTTTCTTTCTTTCATTTTTTTGCAGTTTTTGGCCAGGGCTGGGTTTTATCCCACCACCTCTGGCATATGGGTGCCCCACTCCTTTGAGCCACAGGCATTGCCCCACCAGTTTTTCTTTCTGCTAATCAGAAGTTACTTTTATACCAAGAAAATTATTGTTAATGTCAAAGAAGAAATAATACCAGTTGTAGAACAGAAAGGTTTAGAATGAAAATGCTCTGTAAAAAGCCTTCAAATGCAGCTAAAAGAGGAAGATACATAGCCTTTACCTATACTCCTAGCAAATAATAATTTTAAGAGTAAAGAAAATAAATCATAACTTTAAAAACAGTAAGAAAAATGAAAATTTAAAAACAGTAAGGAAAACTAAACAGGACTGAAAGAAAAAAACAGAACTGAAGCCCAAAAGATAGTCCTTTGCATCAAAATAGACATATTTGCCAAACAAAAGAGGGACAGACCATGACTAAGTAGGCATCATGCTATAGAAGAAGTTGGCAGAAGAAGGGCATGTTTGTAGTTTTCTTTAGCTGGTTCACCACATTCTAGTGTCACAGCATGTTGGGACAGGCAGATATCAGGGCAGTGCAGCCAGATGGTGCCATCTAATGACCTCATGTCTCACATTCCTCACCACCAGCCCCTACACCATTTCTGCCAGGAAATATGACTAACTCTGAAAATTATCTAAAAGGTGTCTAAAAGGTATTGCTTCCAGCCTTGCTGAGGTAGGAAGGAGAGCAGTTGAGGATTAAGTTGAAGAACTAAGACAAGTGCCTGCCCATTTGTACTGCTGGCCTGAAGCTGATGTTCTTCCCTTTTCGGTTTCTGTCTGCACCACTTCCCTCTCCAAGTGCAGCCTTGCTCACCTTTCGAGCTCAGTGCACCACAAAACATCTTCTTTGCCATTCATGACAACAGGGAAAAGTTGGTTTTTCCCCTGTCTGATCGAGTTCGACTTGGTGGTTATTGTCTGTACTTTCTTTAACTGGAGAACAAAATGGACATCATGTAGTGAGCACAGAATGAAGGGTTCTGGGTGGAGTCAGGGCTCAAAAGCACCTAGAAGGGAGGGAGGAGAGCGAGCAGACGTGGACAGAGGATGGCAGAAGGCATGAGAAGAGTCGGAGAGACGGGAACAGTTTGTGCTCCGCACAAATGCCAAGAAGTTAACAGGAAGGACCAGTCTCAGAATGAGATAAACAAAAAAGTAACCACAAGTGAAATCACATGGAGGCTAAAAAGACACCAGAGTTACTGATCAAGCAAGATTAAGTAAAAACCACACAATACAGAGAATGGTCAAAAATAGAGTTTAGACAAATGGATCATTGCTTGATGCAAACATTGAAAATTAGTTTATGGAGATAAATATATCATCTATAATTTAACAGATAATTTTTTAGCAAAAGCATTAAATATTCCTTTCTTATGGAGAGGGCCAGCTGAAATTCTCTACATTATCGAGCATTAACATTGGAAAGCCTCGTTGCCTTTTCTCATAATGACCATTATCAAAAGACTCCTACTCTCTGTACTTGAAGACTGGACAGAAAAATTATGTGGGGAAAGAGGCCCAGCACCAGGAATTCATGTGAGGGGAAAAGTAGGAACCAAGTAGACACCAAGGTCATCTCCCAAGTCCCCACTTGGAGGTCACCAAGTGCATTTTTCAGAGGGCACAGGTCATTTGTGCACGTCTTACCTTTGCTGTCCTATTGTATTCCAAGCAGTCTTGAAGCTCGAGTTTATCATTCTTTGATGCTATCACCGGCCTGGGAACAGCCAAAACCCATTACTTTCTACCGCCTGTAGAGGGTCATTGGCTAGGCACCTCACAGGTGGGAGTGAGGTGTGCCCTGGCAGTGAACTTGCTATATAACCAAAATGACCCTGTCCTGAGCACAAGTCTGCATGCCAAAGCCAGGGATGGACTAGCCCCTAAAGGGGACAGACCACAACAGCCTGGAGATAAAGTTCCCCTTCCTGACTTTCACAACTGGTCAAAGGCAGCCACCAACCAATGCAAGTGAAAACCTTGGACAGGGAATCAGGAGATTCCTCAGGTACCAGCCCCACTGCTCACTGGCCAAATAAGGCATGAGCAAATCACCAGCCTTTAGGCTTAGTATCTACATTAAAGTGAGGAACTTAAATCTTTATAGTCTATTTGATATAACCAGCACACCCACAATTTGGTGGCCTACTGCTAGGGATGCAGCCTACAGGGCCTTAATGGATATTCATTTATTTATTTATTTATTTATTTATTTATTTATTTATTTATTTATTTATTGGAGACAGTCTCACTCTGTTGCCCAGGCTAGAGTGCCATGGGCTCAGCCTAGATCACAGCAACCTCAAACTCCTCACTCTCACAAATAGCTGGTACTATCGGCACCCATCTCGTTGCACCACTAGCTCATTTATTTTTAATAGAGAAGGGGCCTCCCCCTTGCTCAGGCTGGTCTGGGATCCTCCCCACCTCAGCCTCCCAGAGTGCTAGGACTACAGGCATTAGCTAGCACACCCAGGCAGTACTGGGTATTTTCATTAGAAAGGTCAGGAGTTAGTTCACAAAACCTGTATTTTTTAATAGCTTTTTAAAATTCCCTTATTAACTTTCACCCTTGAAATCTATTTTGCAAATGCAGAGAGGCAAAGAGAGAGGTCTAAGAAGGGGAAGAGACAGAACTGAAAGTATTTGAGCAGCTCCAGAGCAGACACCAGTAGAAGAGGCCTGAACACAGAGCTGATGACAGTAAATCCCTGTTTTAGGCATGTCAAGGCCAAATAGAACTCAGATGTGAAAATGAAAATAGTGCCCACAGGAGGGGCTAGGAACCACACAAAATATTTCCCTAGATTGTCAGCTTTCCTTGGCCTCACATGCCAGATTTCAAATGCACCATCCCAACTGCCATCTTAGCACCCATCCCAACTGCCTCCATGGACCCAGGGGAGTGGAGGGACCAGGGGGAAAAAAAGACAGCACAGAACTGCCTTGTGCTGATACTAAGATTAAGATTCAAAACAAAACAGATGATTGGGGACTCTGTCTTCTGGCAGATACTTGACACACTAACCCTGAGCCTCTACAGCTCAGTACCAGCCTTGTGCCTCAGTCTTCCTACTAATCCACAGGATTGCTGTGCTGCAGACCCCAGATGCTACCACTCATGTGTCCAGCCATCTCACCTGTGTCCCCACACTTTTGCCCTTGTCCTTCTTTAGTCTATTCTCCACCCAGAAACTGCCATAAACCTGAGACACTAGTCATCTCATCTGCTTAAACCCCCTGTAACTTCCTATGCCAAACAGAATTTAAGTGGTATCACATGTAAGGCCCATGTTATTTGGCCCAATGCCTACAGTTCTCCATCCTTCTCTCACAGCCTCTCCAACATCCCTTAACCAATTCCTTCAGCATGGAGTGTGCTCTAATAACTGCACAGGTCCATTTCTTCACTTAGGATCCTGTTGGAATGAGAACCCTTCCCAATCAACCCTTCCCCAGTGCCCTCCCTCTAGCTTGAACCCCAAATCATTACTGTTTTCTACACCATTAACATGTCAACCCCATGACAGCCAAAAATGACATCAATAAAACAGGGCCTGGCAGATTGAGAGCAAATGTTCAGTGCATAACACCATTTAATTCCAAAATAATAGCCAAGTGAAAATGCAGGCTGGCCAATGGAAATCCTCAAAGTTATCCCAGAACCCTCTCACCTCAGTCCATACTTTGGTAACTGCCAGAAAGTTATTATGCTTCCAACATTTCCTTCTAATGGAGAATGTTTTAAGTAATAAGACTTACTTATTTCATTTGTAAGTCTGGGATATCATAGCACCATCACATTTTGCACATAAATTAGCAAGGTGCTCTTCTTAAAACCACCTGTATAGAAGATTAATCTTCAGCAAAGTCATCCCTCTAAAGAAGACTGAGCTACCTTTGATATGTAATAAAGATGTGAAATGTTCTTGATTATGAAAATCCGAGAAAAGATAGGGTATAGATACTAGATCCAGCTCCAATATATGGGACTTAAAAGATCAGGCCCATCTCTAGCTTGAGCAAGTCAGAATAGAAATGAGAAGTCCTTCTGAGATTTCCAAGTATTTGCTGCACAACTTAACAGGGATCACCCATAAGACCATATGATGGTCTGAAACTTAGGGTGAGGCTGCTTTTCAGCACAGTCAGCTCTTTCTAGAAAGGTCAAACATCAAAGCTAACATCACTAGATATATCACTTGGCCAGTACCTGTCCCACTGGGAGCCCCTTGTTACCTGTTCATCCCAGGAAGATTGCCCCAGAAATATCGTGCCCTGTGAGCAGCAGACACTTTTATGGCATCAATCATCACTGGATTGCACTGGAAGAAGAGAATGGAGCTGTTAGGATCCCACACTAGAATTCAGGTGTCCACCATGGAGTGGGGATTGATCTGTGCATGTGACATGGATGCCCATGACTATCGAAGACACATAGATTCTCTAAACCAGGGGATTAAACACTTGCCATTAAGAACCTTGCTAGAGGGCACAGTGAATGCCTCCATAATGATGATGATGGGTAAAGAGATAAGATCACATCTGCAGGTTCTAGGAGAAGGTTTCTCTCCTGAGACATGTCAGATTAATAAACCCAACATGTAGAGCTGGTAAAAACCAAAATTTGTGAAGTTAAATTAACTACCTGGTTGTGAGATTGTAATGTGGGCCATATCAGTCAGGTCCTACCACCCAGCTGCCAGGTCTAAACCATGAGGGAAGTAGCCAATTGTAAAGCCTGAGACAGAACTTAAGCTTTCAACTTTTGGAGAAAATTAAATGAGCTAAGAGTACAAAATTATTTACTGTGGTGCTTGATGCATATTGAGCAGTGAATAATTATCTTTCTGTGACCTAAAACAGTTCTCATAAGAATGAGAAAAAACATCTGTAGAGTTAAAGTCAAATCAAATCTCATGAGCCCTCGCAGAAGCAGAGGATGATTTTATCATTTGCTGCTTCCAGTGGGTTGGGATGAAATTAGAAATCAAGTATGTTCCATGTACTAAGAGAACCCATTAAATCCCCCACTTTGGGATGGAACCAGTAAATCACTCCCAACATTGCCAATTCCTATCAACCTATCAACCATTGCCAACAAGGGTTTCCCTGCTCAGGTTGTCTGAAAATTAGGCCTCTATGTCCTTACCTCCAAGAACCGAGAGATGTCCCTCTTATCTCCGACCTTCATGGCTACTACATTCTCAAACATCCAGAAGAATGGTCGGTCATCGCCCTCCTTGGGGCGCGAGTAATTCAGCAGGTGGTAGAACTCAAAGAAGAGCCGACCTGTCCCCTCTACACCCACAAAAGATGACAGAGCAGGGTTCATTCAAAAACATACAGCCCAATCCATCATATTCTCCGAGACAAACAGGTTCCTAGGGACCTCCTGGCATAACTGTCAATGCCTAACTTTCTATGTCCACCCCAAGTCCTCCGGGATGACTAAGCAAGAACGCAAGCAGCAGAAGCAGCAGCAGCAGCAGCACATGTATTAGCATCTTCCCTCCCTCTATGGACTGAGGATTGCAATGGGGCAGACAGGGAAGCAACATGCCCTAAGGATCCCAGTAAACTGGCCAGAGGCAAACAACTCCTCCTTAGGGACCTCCACCCAGACCAGAATTTAGGTGACAAAGGCTCCCTGAGGGCCACCAGAAAAGAGTGCTCACCGTACAAGCCTTTCCTAGCAGGATTCACATTTGAGAGATCATTGCATGGGCTTCCACCAATCACCAAGTCAAATGGGCCCCATTCTTCAATCTGTGGAAGAAGAAACAGGCTGAGGAAAGGAAGAGGGTGTAGATGGAGAAGCAAGGAAAGCCTGGATTCCCAGATAACCTGACATGAAAGACCCACTTCTTGAAACTTGGTTGGTCAACTCCACTTCTGAACCTAAAAAACCTAATGCTCAGGATTCCCTAAAATTATAACCTTTTTTTTTTAAGAGAGTGTTAAGACTACAGGCCTGGCCCTTTTTTTTTTTTCCTGGAGAGTTAGAGATTGCTGTGAGCTATGACACAATTCTTGAGCTCAAGCAATTCTCTTCCCTCAGCCTCCCATATAGCTGGAACTATAGGCGCCCACAGCACCCAGCTATTTTTAAGAGATGGGGTCTAACTCTGGCTCAGGCTAGTCTCAAACCTACAACTCAGGGCAATCCATCGGCCTCGATGGCTCAGCAGAGTGCTAGGATGCCACTGCACTCGGCTCTTTTATTTATTTTTTTTAATATAGACAAAGTCTTACTCTGTCGCCCATGCTAGCATTCCCTGGTACTAGCCTAGCTCACAGCAACCTCACAAACTCCTAGATTCAAGTGATCCTCCTATCTCAGTCTCTGGAATAGCTGGGCTAGTTTTTCTATTTTTAGTAGAAACAAAGTCTCCCTCTTGCTCAAGCTGGTCTAGAACTCCCAGAGTGCTAGAATTACACAGACATGAGCCACTGACCACAGCCCAAGATTGCAACTCTTAAGCTGTGGGTCTCCCAACCACTACAACTTAACCAGACCACAGGTTGTCCCCTCTGAAAGAGCTTGGGCCCTGGGGAGGCAGCTGAAATGCCATTAGGGTGTGTGAGGGTATGGAAGAGTAGGGAGAGCAGGAGGAGGAGATGACCCCAAGGTACAGAAGGCCCTCACATTTTTCTTAGTGATGTTTCTCACGTCGTTCACATATTTGATATTTCCCTCATGCTTAACTGTTCCAACAGCAATGGACTCTTCACAAACTTCAGAGGCGACATACTTTTCCACCTTTATGCCCAATTCTTTGAGGACCAAGTACCCTGTGGGAGGCCAGAAGACACACAAAAGCACAAGTGATTTGAGTGCAGAGCAGCAGCTTTCCAGTGCTTCCTGCTCTGGGAAAATGAGGATATTCCTCATAAGCACATCATAGGGCAGCTTAGAGGATTGAATGGACTAAGAAAGTCAGGCAAAGCCCTTTGGGGGTGCCCTGCATGTTGGTTGTGCTAACTCCATGTACAGGGAAAACTTGAGGAGCATAAGGGAACTAAGACTACAGACAGTCTAATTGTTACCTAATTCATCTCAAATACTTTCATGCATGTGGAATAAAAATTGATTTTAAGATACCTGCATATAGTAAAAAACAAAATATAACAGCTATAACATACATCCTTGTCAGGTGGGTGACAAGATGAATGAAGTGAAACATGAAGCCAGTGGTTTTTAAAATATGTACAAACAGGCAACCCTTGTTGTCTTTCATTGACGTCAGACACCTAGACGCCGAGCCCCTTCCTGGGCTGCCCTGCTGTGGTGCCACAGCAAAGCATGCCTTCCAAACTCACCTGTTGCGATTCCATCAAACAGAGACAGAACACGAATGGGCCGCCTTCGGGCTGCAGGAATCGCAGGGTACAGCTTGGGGGCTTCCTGCCAGGTGAGGAAGGAGGTCAGGGAGGAGGAGGTGGCCTGACCATTCTCAGAGAGACTCAGACCCTGGCTGTGGCCACCAGAGGAGCTTGGATGGGGACTAGAATTTGTACAGAAGGGCCCTTCTATCCTAAGGCATGAGAGCCAGAGATGATCACACAGAGACAGATGCACACATAAAAAGATAGCACCCTAGATAAGAATGACCTCGGGCTTCCCTCTAGAGTGGAAAGTGCGTTCCTATTGCCTTCCTGCTCAGCTCTGCCTACAAAGGAGGCTGCCATCATTTCCACACTGGGCCCTGCAAGTCCACGTACTGAGAGGCCAGTAAGGAGGGGAGGAATGCTGGCAGGCTTGAGAACTGTACACAGGGGGTGTCAATTAGCCAGGTCTCTCAGCCTTGCAGGGCCCCAGAGACTCCTTTGGTGCAATCAATCTTTTCTCCCATTACTCCTGCTATTAAGAATTCCGCAGGGTTTATTGCCCCTGTGCTGCTGGAGGCAGGAGCCTGTGGCTTACATATTCGTGCCCCATGTCGCTGGTGAAGAAGGCCTGCAGGCGCATGTTCCAGTCCTTTCGGCGCCGCAGGATGCCATGACAGCGCTGTGGCAGACACATGTAGCAGCTCCAGGGCTCCTGAAGCTTGGCCTCCGCCGCTGTGCCGGGGCCCACCAGCACCTCCAAGCACTCCACGCAGAAGCACCTGTGCCAGCAGCAGGGGAGAAGCAATGATGTCTTTGTCACCAGCAGATTTCATGTGCTGCCCCTTCCCTTAATTCCCCAGGAGATAGGAACCCACCACAGATAACCTGCTTGGGGCCTACAGGGTCCTGAATGACATGTGCTACACTAACCTCCTTATCAGACACTCACAACCCTTAATTCCACAGGCTTCTCTCACAGAAAGGCCACCTGACCACCTCAGTTTCTGTGGAAACTGGATTTCAGGCCAAGTGGCAAACTTTCAAGGTGGGAGCCTTCCCTGACACCCTAGTGCTCCTTTCACTGGCAAACATACCTATGAAGAATCCCTCCCTGGACACCTGTTTTACCTTCCACGTGATGTGACACCCACGTGCTGCCTGCTGGACCCCATGCCAGACGTTCCATTACACAGTCAGCTGTCTCCAGACCATTGGATTCACACAGTGCAGCGTGGCCACTGCGGTGCCCACCTGTCCCCCACCCCCAGCCCACCCTCCACAGGACCCAGTGCTCACCGACAGCAGCTTGTGTTACTGCAGAGCAGCAGCTCATAGCCCTCACAGCACACGGTGCAGTAAGACTGATAGCCATCATCGTCGTACATGTAGAACAACTCCAAGAACCGATCCTGGCAGCCAGAAAGAAACACTTGTGAAATTAGAAACCAGGGACAGCCAGGCCCTGCTGACTGGCTAGCTGAGGCCCTAGGATGCTGCCGCAGAACAAGCTGCTTGTGGCTTGATGTCCTGTACGGGGACAACTTTGGTCTGTGTGCTGCTGTCCTCTGCCATGGTGACCCCCATCAGAAGAAAGGTGGAAAGTATGCAAGAGGGCTTCACTGCTCTCCGCACATAAATGCTGTTGTCTATACAATAGATCTTTGTACAAGACATTTGTGGAGGAAGGAAGGTGCACAATGTCCAGGGCAGGGGGGATGGGGAAGAGGACTTACCCTGCATGTCTGACAGAGCCCCCCTTCAAAGAGAGGGTGGAACGACGTGGAGTTCTTCTTGCCACAAGACAGGCAGCTGTCTGCAAGAAACAGAGGATCATGACTTATAAGCAACTGAGGCCCCAACAGCAGCTGCTAAAGCCTGAGGTCTCCTGAGTCTTGAGCATTTTCTCTAGGCCAGCACTGTGCTAAGGACTCTTCCAACCCCCTTTCCTCCCAATTCGTGCTCCTCTGCAATGTTCCAAAGTTGTGGTCCACACTGGGAAAAGTCAATGAAGAACTCTGACTAGGGGGTCCCTCCAGCAGAGAACAGGCTTTGAGAGCCTAGTTTGAAAATTATAGGACACTGGGGAATAAATCATGATAAGACTTGCTTGTGCCTGCATCTTACAAAGAACATAGAGGCACCATTTCAGAACCTGGGTCTTTTAACTAGTGGTCTTTAACTACCTGCCTCCCTTCATATCACCAGGCCAGGATGGATTTACATCACTGACCAGGTGGAAAGGACCTTTCAATGCCTAAGAGCAAGCATCTCTAGCCAGGGAGGAGAAATAGGTAGGTGAGCAAATGGGTAGGGGGGACAAAATTGCCAGTGTTTGTTTTCAAGAATGCTCTAAACCCAAGCTTTCCCCAAGATTCTCTGGGTCAGGGCTATAGTTGTTTTCCTACCTAGCATTGAGTAACCACTCAAATATTTGTTGACTAAATGATATCAGTGTGAAGAAAGAAGGAAGGAGAATTGATTTTCACAAACTCTTAATTCTATTAGGTATGTTCTGGGCAAAGAATCAGACCAACAGCAATCCCCAGCCGGGATGAGCAGACTGGGCTTATCTTGACAATGGCTAAGTGTGCTAACGTTCAAGCCAAAGCTACTTCTAGGTCTTCTTTGGGGAGGTTCGAGATGTCACCCATCTGATTTGAAGTATAGTTCTCCCACCCAAAGTACCCCAGGTTAAGTTGACCCTACTTCCTACTCACTTCTTCTAGGGACACAATCAGTCTTAGTGAAAATCAGGCAAGTAAAATGTAGCAACTAAGATGCAGAGACCCAAAACAGGCCTTGACCTGGGCTGAGGCAGGCCTTGGGCCTTGCCCAGGATGAGAAGGGAGGACTGGAGGAGAGAACATTACCTTCTAGATTGCTCTTGTTGTTGGCAACATCTGATGCCATTTGTTCTGTTAAGAGAAAAAGGAGAAAGTATTGGACAAGGTCATGGAGCTACGTTGACCACTACACACACTGCGGAGAACCAACCATCACCTCGGCTCTGGTCTTCCTCCCCACGGTCTTTGCCATTGTTGTAACAATTTGTCTTGAGGCGCTTAGGTGGAGGACAATAGTCAGAGGTAGCTGAATCATCAGCTGTTCGTCTTCTGGTCTTGTTCTCTGTGAAAGGAAAGGAGACCAAAACTATAGCTTGATTGATAGGAGGGCCCACAGAACGTGTGGCACCGGACAATATTGTGCTATGTCCCTGTTCCAGCTGAATCTGGGACATGATGGGAAGAGGGTATATGCCCTGGGTATACACGGCTGTCAATGCACAGCTTGGAACAGGAGCCAATTTAAACCCTCCCATACCCAAAATCCATGCATGGTTCCAGGAGTTTGGGCATCTATGTGTATAAAAGACATCTGGCTCAGTGCCTGTAGCTCAAGAGGCTAGAATGCCAGTCATGTACACCAGAGCTGGCAGGTTCGAATCCAGCCTGGGTCCACCAAACAATGACAACTACAACCAAAAAAAAAAGCCAGGCATGGTGGTGAGGAGCGCCTATAATCCCAGCTACCTGGGAGGCTGAGGCAAGAGGATTGCTTAAGCCCAAGAGTTGGGGGTTGCTGTAAGCTGTGATGCCACAGCACTCTACCCAGGATGACAGCTTGAGACTCTATCTCAAAAAAAGACATCCTTCTACACCCAGCTCTAAGAACACCACATAAGTTCAAACTACACCTAAAAATCTGACACATTTACTTCTATTTTGTTCAACAAACTGGCCATATGTAGTTACTAAAAACTTGAACTTCAACTAGTGAGTGAAAAACTTAATTTTACATTGAAAAGTAATGTTAATTGAAACACTGACAAGTGATTCAAGACATGTGAACCTACTTTTTTAAGTATAAGTTGTATCAATTTATTTCATTTCTATTCAGTTAAGAATCTATACCTATATTTCACCAAGCCTCCATTTCGTTCATAAGATCAAGTATTTCCATTGAAAATTTAGCACTAGAATTGCCTATGAGATCTTAATAACAATTCTAAAAGGAAATGTAAAATGTTTTAATTATCTATACTGATGAATGTTGAAATGCTAATATATTAGAAATAGGAGGCTAAGTTAAATTTAGTTAATACGAATTTCACCTGTTCTTTTCACTTTCTACCCTTTTCAATGAGACTACCAGAAAAATAACTATGTGGCTCCCATTGACATTTCTATTCAACTTATACAGTGAATCAAAATGGACATGGTTGAATTTGACTCTGCCCCTGGAAAGAAAATTACACAGCCATTAAACATCATAAGGACTCTTAAGTGACAAATGATATTTAACAGTGCCCATATTATTAATAATGAGAAATACAGGAAAAGGGAGCAATCCAACTAGTGTACAGAAAAAGAAGGAAAGACGTGCACCCCGTGATGTTAACCTAGGGGCATTTGTGAGGGTGGGAAGTGAGATGGAAGGGTTGGGTGGGAGTTCAGGTTGACTTCTGAAGAAATTTGATTCTTTTCCAGTGACCATGTTATATGCCGAGAAATCAGAAGAAAGTATAGAGAAAAACAACGTAGTCAAAAGATGGGAAGGAAGGGAATACCGTATCTCCTTGATTCTAACTTTCTACTGCGTGTACGACGCACCTTCGACTTATTAACCACTTTTAGGGAGGAAAAAAACAAAACAGAAAACATTACATTAAATGTGCAACTTGTAAGACACTCCGTAGATCTCAGGAAGTCACAAGTATATTTTAATGGAGGATATACGGTATTGGTCAAAATGTTAGAAGATGGCTTAAACACTTTTTAAAAAACACTTTTCAGGTTTTCTCCAATGAGCTTAACTTTTCCTTTAAGAAAAAAAAAATGCTACTACTAAAGACTACATCTTGGCTTCCTGTTTACTCAAGTTTTTAGGACAGATTTAGTATATGCATGTAACCTTTAGTGGGAAAGTGACCAGGGAAGCCAGATGAGGCTGGCACAGCCTTCATATGCCCATAAACAGTCAGGTTCATAGGGCAAAAGAGGAGGGCTTCAGGCTTAAGACCAGCTGCAGAAAAATTGGGTGGGGTGAGGAGCTACATGGGGGACTGAATCTCTCAAGTTGGTCCCACCAGCAGTGGCAGGGGATGCTGCCATAGGGACTCATTCCCACCTGGTTGGTTGTTGTTGGGTTTGAGGCCCTCGATGCCAGTGGGCTTGAAGCCCCCGTGGGCCCACTCCAGCATGGGCTTCAGCTGGTCCTCCAATGAGTCTCCAGGACTGCTGGAGAATGTCTTGCCAGCTCGCACCCTGGCTTTCTGCAAAGGCAGAGTCTGTGATGAATGGGAGGAGGGAGGTGCTTGCCGGCTCCACCCAGGATTCCCCCAGCCGGGGGCCTGCATTCCCCCACACTGGGCCCTTTCATAGCCAGACAGCTGCCCTGGGCTATGGTATGTGTGACACAGAAAGGAGGGGCCTGTGT
The DNA here is from genome assembly GCA_963573935.1 of Arctocebus calabarensis. NCBI lineage: Eukaryota > Metazoa > Chordata > Mammalia > Primates > Lorisidae > Arctocebus > Arctocebus calabarensis. Next base: position 2,833 of record CAUYON010022551.1, on the reverse strand, counting down.
AGGGAAACAGGCAGGCCAGAGGGTGACAGGGGGAATCATTAAAGGCAGAGGAATCAGATAACTGATAAGGAGCCTCGGCCAGCACCAGTTTCATCCCCTGTATACCTCATCTGAAAAGGGGCCGGATTTCTTATTTTATCTCCCTAATATGTATTAGGAGGACCATGAAGATTTACATGTCTGATTAAGCACAAGGAAAGTACTAGCACAGGGGCTGGCTTGTAAATGCAGGATGAAGGCAGTTCCATGAAGAGGTAGAAGGAGGGACAAAGCCTGGTGGTTCTCAGGGGACATAACAGCTCACAGATAAAGGGATGAGGCAGCTGGCCTTAAGCTGCAGCCCATCACTGGGCTTGCGGAGGTCTCTGTAAAGACATATCCCTTGATTTGAATACTGCGGCCCACTTCTGTCCTTCCTGAATTGGTTGGCAGTACCCACAGCCATCAGGAGGAAGCTGAGAAGTCTCAAATCCCTCCCTGTCAGCCCCATACCAGGCCACCATCACCTTGATATTCACCTTCTCCCTTTTCCCCCCAAGACACCCTTGTCAATGATGTTCTGGGCTAGCATTCTCTGCAGGTCTCTTGCTTCATCCCTGCTCTCAGAGCCTGGCCTTCATTCCCAATCCCAAGTTACCTCCAGGGCATGATACATGGCCTTCCTGTAAGAAACCAGCTTATTGAAGGTGGCCAGGTTAAAGTGCTGGTTGAACAGCCCCAGGGCCACCAGTTTATCTGCAGAGACCTAGAAGAGAAAGAATCATCAACATACACCTATACTTCCCTCTCTCACAGGGTGGCCCATCAGAAAGGGAAGATTTTCACACACCTTAACCTGAAGATAAAGTTGACAAATGTCAGTTTATAAGAAAGGAAAGAAAACAGCAGAGAATAGGAATAATGCGGAGTCCAACACAGCCTATAGCCAGAAACAAGGCAGATGCCACACCCTAGATGTGGCAAAAGCAGGATGCCCTGAATAAAACTAGATGTGCCCTATGTAGATGTACATTTTAAGAGCAAATGTCCCTGGTGGGGACCCCAGCAGCTTAGCTCTAAAATTCTCCATGAATATTAGAGCACTGGGGATTAAACACGCCTTATTCCCTTCTTCCTGAGCATAATGACATAAAGCAAGAGCATGACAGTTCATTCACTATCTTTTTATTAAATGAATTCTTTTATGTGTCAATTGAACAGTGCTTGACACTCAAACTACATTTTAGTTATTATGATTATTTTATTTTACTTCTTGGGATTTGATCCATGCTCTATACATCTCTTGATGCTAAAAGTCCCTAGGGAGCAGTTCAGGTTCCCAGGAAACGATGAAACTGGGAGTTCAGGGAATACAAACCAGAGCTGAAAGGCACATAGAATATTCCATTCTCCATAAAATGCTCACTCTTATGCTAACCGCCACTTTGTGTCTGAGATCCTGGCCTCCCATAGGATTATGTAGAAATGGGGCTCTGGAAGGTAAGAAACTACAAAAAATGCAGGTGCCGTTCCCAAAGGCACTCATATATGTGGCCAGAGCCAGATCCGACACTATACTCCCATTCATCAATGCTAACAGCCCCAAAAGGCATTTTACTGGAATCAGACTTCTTGATGCCTCACTGGTCCAAAGCAATTACAAAGAATGCATCTTCCTTTATTTCACAGAAGTCATGGTATCCATCCCTGGACTTGGATGCTTCAAGGCAAGCATACCCCAAACAACTGTCCTTCTGCTCCCTCTGCTGGTCAAAGAGGACATCAGCTTGCAGACTCTCCAACCAGGGAGACTCTGCTTTCTACTGTTCTAGCCATTCTAGTCCTTGGGAAATTTTTATAGCAGAGTCCACACAGACTTTTGACCTATGGAATCTAAATTCATGGGACACCCAGAATCTTCACCTGAGCCTGAATACTAGGAAAGAACTACTTGGTCCTTCATTCCCACACTTGCCTCCAACCTTCCCTGCTCCCAGCACTACCCAATTTGTGTTACAAGCTTAGGCACCTCATCTAACATCATCTAGGGTCACAGAAAAGCCAATCTGTGTGCACTTTTGTAATCAAATTAGAGTAATTCATGCCTTAACAGGGTTCTTTTCCAGCAAGCATTCATAGTCAAAGATTTTTTTTGCAGTTTTTTGGCCAGGGCCGTGTTTGAACCCGCTACCTCTGGTATATGGGGCCAGCGCCCTACTCCTTTCAGCCACAGGTGCCACCTGTCAAGGAAGATTTTGAATGGCTAAAATTAACCATCTAGAGCTATGGAATACGCTGGGTGCAGTGGCTTACACCTGTAATTCCAGCACTTTGGAAGGCTGAGGCGGGAGGGAGTCTTGAGAGTAGGAGTCAAGACCAACCTGAACAACAGAGTGAGACAGACTCCACCTCTATAAAAAAAATTTAAAACTTATGCTGATATGTCTATAGTCCCAGATACTTGGGAGGCTGAGGTAAGAGGATCACTTGAGCACACTGAGGTGGCTGTGAGCTACAATGCTGCCACTGCACTCTAACCCAGGTGACAGAGTGAGATTCCCACCTCAAAAAAATAAATAAAAGAATAAAACAGGGCGGTGCATGTGACTCAGCGAGTAGGGCGCCGGCCCCATATACCAAAGGTGATGGGTTCAAACCCAGCCTTCGCCGAACTGCAAAACAATAGCCAGGCGTTGTGGCGGGTTCCTGTAGCCCCAGCTACTCGGGAGGCTGAGGCAAGAGAATCGCCTAAGCCCGGGAGTTGGAGGTTGCTGTGAGCTGGTGACACCACAGTACTCCATGGAGGGTGATAAAGTGAGACTCTGTCTCTACCAAAAAAAAATAAAGAAAGAAA
>CAUYON010022549.1:0-38946 GCA_963573935.1 Arctocebus calabarensis | reverse complement strand
AGCTACTAGGGAGGCTGAGGCAAGAGAATCGCTTAAGCCCAAGAGCTGGAGGTTGCTGTGAGCAGTGTGACGCCACGGCACTCTACCCAGGGCGATAAAGTGAGACTCTGTCTCTACAAAAAAAAAAAAAAAAAAAAACAAGTACACAATATACTCAATACTAATTTGAAACCAGTAGATGAAATAATCCAGGCCCACATAAGAGAAAAACTCAATTCAATTCAGGTTAGGTGTAGAGGGAAGGAGGGAGGGGGACTAGGGTACTCCCACATAGTGGACACAATGTAAGTGTATATGGCACACCTCATGAGTGTGGGATGCAATGACAATTTGATTCTACCTAACAAATACAAACATTGTAACCTAGTTGTTTATACCCTCACATTAATCTGAAATTTAAAAAAGCAGAGAGAAAGAGGAAAATAACCTTACAAACATTGCCAACAGAACACTACCACTCCTGGGTCACACATGGTAGTTTCTGCCTATAGTCCCAGTTATTCAAGAGGAAAAATTGAGAGGATTGCTTGAGGCTACAAGATCCAGGCAGAAGTGAATTGTGATCCTACCTCTGCACTCTAGCCTGGACAACAAAGCAAGACCCTGTCTCCTAACAAAAATATAGAAAGGAAAAACCCAGTCTTGGAAAATAACCAAAGACTTCAATTTTACATCATTGGCAGAAACTCAGATACATGACTCCTAAACCAATTGCTAGCAAAGGGAAATGTGGTTTCCCAGCATTCTGCGCATATTACTATCCCAATACCAAATAAATGTGTAGATTTCTTAGCAAGGATATTCTGGTGAGTAACCAAAGATTACCACAGAATATGTTTACTAACTATATTCTAGAGGTATTTTTTTAGCTCTATTTTGATGAAGTTTTACCTGCGGAAATCCTATATAGTCTGATGCTATTTGATTTTGCATACACTAGCATCAAAGTGTTACAAGCATAAAACATATCATATATTTCTTCATTTATTATTTGAGACAGAGTCCCACTTTGTCACCCTCAGTTGAGTGCCATAGCATCATAGCTCAGCAACCTCTAACTCTTGGGCTCAAGCGATTGTCTTGTATCAGCCTCCCAAGCAGCTGAGACTACAGGCAACACCAACAACGCCTGGCTATTTTTTTAGAGATGGGGTCTCACACTTGTTCAGGCTGGTCTTGAACCTGTGTGCTAAGGCAATTCACCCATCTTGGCCTCGCAAAGTGGTAAGATTACAGATGTGAGCCACTGCACCCGGCCACTGCAGCTAACTTTTAAAACCATAAACATAGGGTGGCGCCTGTGGCTCAAAGGAGTAGGGCAGCGGCCCCATATACCAAAAGCGGCATGTTCAAACCTGGCCCTAGCCAAAAAATGTAAAAAGTAAATAAATAAACAACCATAAAAATAATAACTCTGGGTATTATTAGCACACTAAATAAATACACACTGACTAGGTAGGTAATTAACTTTGATTGAATACCCTCAAAAATCATTTTCACAAGTATTTTGCAGAAGTTTTGATATATTGTTAATCCTTATAACATTCTGTAAAATCTATACTCTATCCTGAGATGAGAAATCCCATCTCAGGCATTTTTAGTGTAGATCACTATTACCAAACTGCTAACAATGAGGCATGGGGCACTAGCAAAATAATCGTCTTCCTGCAAGACACAGGAGTAGGCAGGTTCTGTGGGCAATGCAGAGTCTGACACAAATATTCAACTCTGCCACTGCAGTGCAACAGCATCAAATATACAAATACATTTAGACATTTTCCAAGAAAAACTGACACTCAAGTTTGAATTTAATATTAATATATTGCCAACACCTAGTCTATATCCTTAAATGAAGAAAAGACAGTGCAAAGTGTACCTATCACAAGAATTGCCACAGGTTAAGGTCTCAGGTTCCTCCTAGATATTCCTATTCATATTATCAAGGGATAACTTTTTCAACGCACATTTACGTAAGAAATTTAGTAAGCATTTGAGGTGCACCGACTCTTTAATTCACCACGCCAAATGTACTATTTGGTTTCTAATAATTCAACCCTGTGACTATAAGTGAAATGTTATTTCAGCAATATCACAGAAAGCTGGTGAGTCTGATACTCTACCTTGAGATGAAATTCCAGGACTTCATACCTATCATTCTTGTGGCCTAAGATCTGTGATCATCAAAATGAGCCAGCTCCTCTGTCCTGGAATTCCTCACAAATTTAAAATTCTTTTTTTTTTTTTTTTTTTTTGAGACAGAGCCTCAAGCTGTCACCCTGGGTAGAGTGCCATGGCTTACAGTAACCTCAAATTCCTGAGTTCAAGTGATTCTCCTGCCTCTGCCTCCCAAGGAGCTGGGACTATAGGTGCCTGCCACAATGCCCAGCTATTTTTTGTTGCAGCCATCACTGTTGTTTGGCGGACCCAGGCTGGCACCTTAGCTGCTTGAGTCACAGGTGCTGAGCCAAATTTTAAAACCTTATAAAGGGCAGCACCTGTGGCTCATCGAGTAGGGCGCCAGCCCCATATACCGAAGGTGGCGGATTCAAACCTGGCCTCAGCCAAACTGCAAAACAGAAAAATAGCTGGGCATTGTGGAGGGCGCCTGTAGTCCCAGCTACTTGGGAGGCTGAGGAGAGAATCGCCTAAGCCCAGGAGTTGGAGGTTGCTGTGAGCTGTGTGATGCCACAGCAGTCTACCGAGGGCAATAAAGTAAGACCGTCTCTACAAAAAAATAATAATAATAATAAAATAAAATTCTAAAAATAAAGCCATAGTTCTTCAATGTTCCAGAATCTTATCAGGGGTTACAAGGACCCAGTGTATGCAAACAAAATTAATTACACTATTTCACAGATGAGCTAAAAATTTCATATCATGGAATATAATTTCTCTTAATCTTAGGAAAAAAACCTAAACTACACATTGTACATTTCTTTAACTATTATCTACACACTACTTCAGAGCAACAATTCATCAATTAAAGGCTTCAGATTATAATAGTTAATTCATTTATCTTAAGAAAAAATCCCAAAACAACGAAAACATTTTTATTGAGAATTTATGAGGAAGCACACAGAAGGCCAGAGAACCAGGTTCAAAAAGGTGTAGAATCCAAAGTTATTCTGGGAATCAATGTAGCAGAACTGGTGGTCTCAAAAGAATTCTGGGATAAGAATAAATGGGTTCTCACAATTCCGTTCTGGTTCATGTGTGACTGAATTACAGACTCAAAATGCTGAAAAAAAGGTTACCATTATTCAACAATGGGTATAATGCTTACCTGTGGCCAGTGGAAAGGATACCTGAAAGATACCACCACCAGAAGCACTTGAGAGAGGGGAGGCATTTCTCCAGAGAAAACTAGGGCGCTCATATCAACCAATGAAGAACAGACACTGTATTGCTAAAATATAATAAATATTCATTATGATGTCTTCTCTTAAGCAGCAGCCCTGTAACAACTGCCAAACCTGCTTATGTGGACTACTGAATAAACTTAGAGTAAGAACTGCATCCTTTTGTTACAAACCACAGTATTTTAGTTATATTGCTAAGAAATAGACAATGCTGATATTTAGCATTTAATATGAAGTATACTGAGGAATGTTATTCCACAAACTATCAAAAAATATATATATGCATATAAAACAAGTTACTATAAAAAATAAAATACCAACATTAAAAAAAAAAATGCTAGTCAGTGTTAACTGAGAAAGTCACACTAAATTATCTCTTTATTTTCAGAATAATATACTGTAGTTTTCCTGACCATTATTTTACTTACTAAAACAAAACAAAAAAACAACTTGATACTTCACCAGGGAAAAGCCTACTATTTATAGTTGATATTTTATTTTACAAAAACACAGCTTCAAATTTGGAATGTGACTTTCCATGTAACACCTTCTATGGGGAAATGCCTTCCTGATCTGTTAAATTTATAAAGTGTTCTCAGCATGAATTCTCTGAATCTTTGTAATGATGCTACCACATCTGATACATTTATTGCTCCTCATTCCTTCATTTATTCTCTTGTCTACAAAGATTTTTGAGTTATTTCTGAAAGCTTTTGCATACTCACTCCAAATAAGACTGGTCTCTCTTCCTATAAGACTTTTTTTGACATGAATGCTATTTTAAGATTTCCTGCTTACAAATCCTGTCTATATCATTATCATCTGAACTCTGAGCATCAGCATTAGCTTCTCACATTTACTTCATCATTCTGATTTCTCACTTGTGAGTTTTCCGATGTATGCGAAGTCCTGAATTCCAACAGAAAGATTTCCCACATTCAGAGCATTTCCATGGTTTCTCTCCTGTATGAACTCTCTGATGTTCACTGAGAGATGACTTCTGAGTGAAGGCTTTCCCACACTCACTGCATTTGAAAGGCTTCTCTCCTGAATGAGTTTTCTGGTGTATCTGGAGTGATGCCTTCCTAGGATAGGCTTTTTCACATTCACTGCATTCATAGGGTTTCTCTGTTGAGTGAGTTCTCTGATGTATAATTAGCTGTGATTTCCCACAAAAAGCTCTCTCACACAAACTACATTCATAGGGCCTCTCCCCTGTGTGTGTTCGCCTATGTATGACCAGGTATGACTTGCTGCTGAAAGCCTTCCCACATTCGCTGCATCCGTAAGGTTTCTCTCCCGCATGAGCTCTCAGGTGTGCAGTGAGCTGTTCCTTCCTACCAAAGGCTTTCCCACATTCACTGCATTGATAAGGATTATTTCCTGTGTGAACTCCCTGATGGACCATGAGTTGTGTCTTCATATTGAAGGCTTTCCCACAATCAGTGCACTGATAGGGCTTCTCTCCTGTGTGCATTCTGATGTGAACAAGGAGGTAGGACTTACTCCTAAAGGCTTTCCCACACTCATTGCATTTGTGGGGTTTCACTCCTGTATGAGTTCTTTGGTGTACAACAAATGGTGACTTCAAACTAAAGGCTTTCCCACATTCACTACATTCATAGGGTTTTACCCCTGTGTGACTTCTCTGATGTAAAATAAGCTGTGATTTCCAACTGTATGCTTTCCCACATTCGCTGCAACCATAGGGCTTCCCTCCTGTGTGAATTTCCTGATGGACAATGAGCTGAGACCTAAAAGAGAAAACTTTCTCACACTCACTACATGAATAGGGTTTTTCTCCTGTATGAACTCTCTGATGAGCATTAAGGTTTGACTTAGCACTGAAGGCTCTTGCACATTTAGTGCATTCATAAGGTCGCTCCCCTGTATGAATTCTGAGATGTACAATAAGCTGTGATTTACAACGAAAAGTTTTCCCACATTCACTACACACACAGTTTTTTTCTATGTTATGGGCTGTTTGATGCTTAAGAAAATATGGTTCTTCATAGCCATGGAATTTATCAGGATTCTTTCTTATATAGCTTCTGCTTGAACCTGAGTATTGTGTCAAACTTTTTCCATGTATGTTATACTTATGGAGTCTTTGTATTGAAGAAAGATGGGTTTTGCTCAGATGAAGTTTTTCAAACACATTATAAGCATAGCTTCTCTCAACACTTTCAAGATCATCTTGATCTTTGTGGTACCATTCTTCCCAGCCTTCTACAAAAAAAACAAATAAAACATACCTTTCAAATCATAAAATAAACTTGTTATGGAATTAAAGAGTTTTACAAGCTTATGAGACTGGTTCAAAGGAAATATTGGACAAGCACTGGGGTGAAGGAACTGAATCAAACAAAACCACCACAGGGCTCCATATAAATGCTGGTAGCAAATTAGCAGTGTTCAGAAATGATTTTTAAATTAGAAGTTTAAGGACGGCATCTGTGGTTCAGTGAACAGGGCGCTGGCCCCATATACCAAGGGTGGAGGGTTCAAACCTAAGCCCCTGCCAAACTGCAACAAAAAAATAGCCGGGCATTGGGCGGCACCTGTGGCTCAGAGGAGTAGGGCACTGGCCCTATATACCGGAGATGGTGGGTTCAAACCCAGCCCTGGCCAAAAACTGCAAAAAAAAAAAAAAAAAAAAGTTTAAAAAACTAAGCTTGTACTTAAGGAGCCAAATGCCAATTATTTTATATCTGTATTTTTTTATTGTAAGATTTTGCTTAATTAAAAAGTGCACATAAAATAAAAATAAAATAACTAGGAAATAAAATAACTAGGCCATAACATTTAGCTTAAGATGACAACAATACATTAAAATGAGAACAAAGTAGCCCTAAGAAAATTGACACTCCAAACAGAAGGAATACTAAGCATAAATTTCCTGAGGATACCTGCTAGATGTGGTGTAAGAAACAGAATAAGACCAGAATAGCTAAAAACCCCAAGTGAATACGGTGAAACCAGAAACAAATTATGCAAGGTTGTGGAAAAAATATATATATATACATTTATTTTAACCAAAGATTTTATTTTTTAATTTATATTAAAATAAGTGTTATTGCATCATGATAGCTCATAGCAACCTCAAACTCTTGGGCAAGCAATCCTTTTGCCTCAGCTTCCCCAAGAGCTGGGACTGCAAGTACCTATCACCACACACAGCTAATTTTTCTCTTTTTAGTATTTTTGCTCTTTGCTCAGGCTGGTCTCAAACTCCTGAGCTCAAAGGATCTGCCACCTCAGCCTCCGAGTGTAGGATTAGAGTTAGAGGCATGAGCCACAGTCGCTGCCCCAAAGATTTTTTTTTTTTGCAGTTTTTGGCCGGGTCTGGGTTAGAACCAACTACCTCCGGTATATGGGGCCAGCGCCCTACTCTTTTGAGCCACAGGTGCTGCCCCCATCCAAAGATTTTAATAGAGGAGATCTCCAAGAGTCTTCTGCTGTTAAAAGACCTATTTGGCTTTTAAGTCAAAATTAAGTAAAAGAAGGGCAGAGAGACAGACACATTAGGGAGCTATTACAGCAGTCCAGGAAGAAACAATAATGGTTTGGGCCAAACTTCTAGAGTTAATGAAATTTTAAACAGATCTAGAGAGAGAGCTACAAGAATTTACTGAAAGACTAGATGTGGGAGCTGAGAACAGGAGAAGAATTAACAACAATTAACAGCTTGAACAGCAAGGTGGTACTGCTCTTTAGAGATGGAAAACACTGGGAAAGAATCATGTTTGGAGAAAAAAGAAAAACTGTTTTAGATATTACTATATTTGAGATCTCAGTTAAACATCCAAATGGAGAAAGCAAGCAGGCAGAGCTAGGGTCAGCACTCACGAAATGCTGGCACATAAGTGGTATTAAACAATGAGATGAATGTGCAAGTAAAACATTTGAGGATAACAAGGGGTATTAAACAATAAGATGAATATGCAAATAGAACATCTGAGGATAACAGTGGGTGGGGGAATACATGGAAGCTGGATTCCTGACATAATCAAGATTCTGAATTAAGCCATGGTAGAGCTGGCCTACAGAGGCTAAAAATTTCTTGTTCTTCTATTTTGCCTGAATCAGGGATTTAAGATACTAGCTTATGTTCTCAGACTAGTGTTAAAATGCTAATGCAAATAAATCCAGCAGCAATGTTTAAGGAGAAGATCACATTCCTATAATATGACTAAAAACTTAAGCTATCTAGGCAAGCATAAGATCTAGTCTGAATGACAAATGAAGAGACAAGACCTATAAGATACTTTTCAAAGGATAATAACTAATAAACACAGAAATAGTAGCAATTTTTTGTTGCTTTTTTTTTGGCCAGGGCTGGGTTTAAACCCACCAACCGCAATATATGGGGCTGGCGCCCTACTCACTGAGCTACAGGCACCACCCAGTAATCCCAGTACTTTAGAAGGCCAAGGTGGGAGGATTGCTTGAGGCTAGGAGGTCAAAATCGGCCCGAGCAAGAGCAAGACCCTGTCTCTACAAAAAAATAGAAAAAAAAAAAAAAATCAGGCTAGGCAAGATGGCTCATGCCTATAACCTCAGCACTCTGGGAGGCTGAGGTGGGTGGATTGCTTGAGCTCAGGAGTTTGAGACCAACCTGAGCAAGAGCAAGACCGTATCTCTACTAAAAACAGAAAAACTAGCTGGGTGTTGAGCTACGCAGGGGACTGAGGCAGGAAGATCACTTGAACTCATGACTCATGAGTTTGAGGTTGCTGTGAGCAAGATTAATGACATGGGCTAGGCACCTGTGGCTCAACGGACTAAGGTGCCAGCCACAGACACCTGAGCTGGCGGCTTTGAATCCAGCCCAGGCCCCCCAAACAACAATGACAGCTGCAACAAAAGAAAAAAAAAATGGCCGGGTGTTGTGGCAGGCGCCTGTAGTCCCAGCAACTTGGGAGGCGGAGGCAAGAGACTCGCTTGAGCCCGGGAATTCGAGGTTGCTGTGAGCTATGATGCCACAGCACTCTATCCAGGGTGACAGCTTGAGGCTCTGTGCCCCCCACAAAAGATTAAAGCCATGGCATCCTAGCCTAGGCAAAAGAGTAAGACTCTATCTCAAAGAAAAAAATAAAATAAAATCAGCCAAGCATGGTGCCATGTGCATATGGTTCTAGTTACTCAAAAGACTGAGGCAGGAAGATCACTTCAGCCCAGGAAGCTGCAGTGAGCTATGATAATATGATGATGCCACTGTACTCTAGCTGGGGCAACAGAGCAACACTTTGTCTCCAAATGTAAAAAATTAAGAAAAACTTTGGCACTGTGGCTCAGCCCTGTAATCCTAGCACTCTGGTAGGCAAGACCCCATTTCCATTAAAAATAGAAAAATTAGCTGGGTGTTGTGGCAGCTACTCAGGAGACTGAGGCAGGAGGATCACTTGAACTCATGAGTTTGAGTTGCTGTAAACTAGGCTAACACCTAGCCTGGGCAAAAGAGTGAGACTCTGTCTCAAAACAAAAACAAAAGAAGGGTGGTGCCTATGGCTCAGTATGTAGGGCACCAGCCCCACACACCGAGGATGGCGGGTTTGAACCCGGCCACGGCCAAACTGCAACAAAAAATAGCTGGGCATTGTGGCAGGCACCTATATTCTCAGCTACATAGGAGGCTGAGGCAAGAGAATCGCCTAAGCCCAGGAGTTGGATGTTGCTGTGAGCTGTGATGCCATAGGACTCTACCAAGGGCAATAAAGTGAGACTCTGCCTCTGAAAAATAAATAAACAAACAAATTAATAAATAAATAAAAGAAATCTTGCCAGGCATGGTGATGCCTGTAGTTCTGGCTACTGGGAGGCTGTGGTGGGATGATCATTTGAGCCCACGTGTTCAAGGCTGCAATGAGCTATGATCACACCACTGCATTCTAACCTGGGCAAAAGAGCAAGGCTCTGGGAAAAGAAATTTTTTAAATTTAGGACAAACTGAGGAAGAAGGTCCTTCCCATTTCTGATACTAAGAATGAAATCTGAGAAAGCACAGGAGAGTGCTCCTGAAGATATATAAAACCTAGGACTCAAGTGCAACAGAAAAAGAGGAAGACGATGACAATTTTGATACCATTAACATTGAAGGGAAAAAAGCTTATATCTTCAGAATGGAAAAGTTTTTCAATACTTACAACATAGAATAGGATAGCCAACTTGGGAAACAAAACTCCTTGGACAACTTAAAAAGGAAGTACAAAGTGTGTAAAATCACTCAATAATACAGGAGAGACCAGGTTTCAGAGTGGTAAAGTCTAAGGCATTTAACTGTGGAAGGCAAAAGAAGCAGCTGAAAGTAGGCTGTAAGAAGAACACAAGTCAGCCCTTAAGAGGGGAAAAGGAACCTTTGAAGACCTCATGCCTGTACAGCCTGCAACTATGTGAAGGAAAGAAACTAACCCAGAAAGCAAACCATGAGCAGAGTTTAGAGAAGAAGGAAGGAAGGAAGGAGATCCCTCAAACATGAAGAGTGACATACCCAGCAAGTGCCAACTCTTCAAGGCGCCACAATTCACTCTGCAACTTTCAGCTTCCTGGTTCTCATTCACCCACCTGGACAGCTCTGACAGGAAACCTTGGAGTTTACTATCCATGGTTCTTCCCCTTGCTCCAACTTGAAGACTAGATCAGGTTTGGTGTCATGATATCCTGTTAACAGAAAATCACAAAGGATAATGAACCAAGGTGTCAGGGAAGAAACAGAAGCTAAAAAACAAAAAGGCTCATTTGAACATGGGCAAAGATTACAATTGGGAGGGCCAAATAGGGACTAAGAACATTTGAGCCCTGAAGTTCACATTCATAATCATTAAGCATGTCAGAAATCCCAGGATGGCAATTTATGTCTCACAAGCTAAGTTTAATAGATAAGCTGCACTTACCCACTGATACCAGGTTGTTGTAGTTTTCCAATATCACATCCCTATAGAGGTACTTCTGTGTAGGATCCAGTAACTGCCATTCCTCCCAAGTGAACTCCACAGATACATCCATGAATGACAATAATTCCTGTAATAATACACACCCATTCAACTGGATGCAGTTATACTGCATGACATGGAAAAGATATACAGGATATGAAAAGGAGAAGTGTTCCTCTACTGACTGTCTCCTGTTCGTAGTTAAACATTTACTTTGCAAGACAATTAAATATAAATCAAACAACCAACCAATCAATCAAATATGACCTCTTATGTGACAGCTACACTTTAGGTTTCTGAAGATTTCAGGATGAAAAATATCCTATCCTGAGCTTGAGAAGTTTTCTGTGTGTTTCTATACAATGTAAATTTTCTAAGTGCATGTACATTTCAAAATGTCTTATTTTCCCTTATTCTTGCCTTTTTGTTTGGTGTGAGATTTCCAATCAAAATTATTGTCCCTCAGTACTATGTCTCTCTTCCACTTTCAGGAAGTGTTTTATTCTTTCCCTTTAGCTGGTTATGAGATATTCTCTTTTTCTTTTTTTAATTTTGTTTTTTTATTGTTGGGGATTCAATGAGGGTACAAGAAACCAGGTTACATTGATTGCATTTGTTAGATAAAGTCACTCTTATAATTGGATCATGCCCTCAAAGGAGTGTCAAACACTGAGAACCCCAGCCTCCCTCCCCTCTCTATGCTCTCTCCTCCTCCTGCCCCCTCCTTCCTTCCCTCTCTCTACTCTTCCTTCCCCCACCCCTCTACTTCCTTCTCTCTCTCACTCTGCTCTCCCTTTCCAGAAACCCCCACCATGTACAAGGTCATTAATTGTCCCTATATCAAAATTGAGTACATAGGATTCATGTTTCTCTATTCTTTTTTTTTTTTTTAGGCGGGGTCTCACTATGTCACCCTGGGTAGAGTGCTATGGCATCACAGCTCACAGCAACCTTAAACTCTTGGGCTTAAGTGATTCTCTTGCCTCATCCTTCCAAGTAGCTGGGACTATAGGAACCTGCCAAAACACCCAGCCATTTTGTTGTTGTTATAGTTGTCATTGTTGTTTAGCTGGCCCAAGCCAGGTTCAAACCTGCCAACCTTGGTGTATATGGCCGGCACTGAAAACACTGTGCTACAGCCACTGAGCCATGTTTCTCCATTCTTGTGATGCTTTACTAAGAATAATGTGTTCCACTTCTATCCGGGTTAATACAAATGATGTAAAGTTTCTATCTTTTTTAATGGCTGAATAGTCTTCCAGAGTATACATATACCACAGCTTGTTAATCCATTCCTGGGTGGGTGGGCATTTAGGTTGTTTCCATATTTTTGGTGATTGTAAATTGAGCTGCAATAAACAGGCTAGTGCAAGTGTCCTTATGATAAAAGGATTTTTTTTCCTTCTGGGTAGATGCTCAGTAATGGGATTGCAGAATCAAATGGGAGGTTTAGCTTGCGTTCTTGAAGGATTCTCCATACTTCCTTTCAAAAAGGTTGTATTAGTTTGTAGTCCCACCAGGAGTGTAAAAGTGTTCCCTTCTCTCCACATCCATGCCAGCATCTGTAGTTTTAAGATTTTGTAATGTGGGCCATTCTTTTTTTTTTTTTTTTTTGAGACAGAGTCTCAAGCTGTCGCCCTGGCTAGACTGCCATGGCATCACAGCTCACAGCAACCTCCAATTCCTGGGCTCAAGTAAGTCTCCTGCCTCCGCCTCCCAAGTAGCTGGGACTACAGGTGCCTGCCACAACGCCCGGCCATTTTTTGGTTACAGCCGTCATTGTTGTCTGGTGGCCCGGGCTGGATTCGAACCAGCCAGCTCAGGTATATGTGGCTGGCGCCTTAGCCCGTTGAGCCAGAGGCGCCAAGCAGTGTGGGCCATTCTTACTGGGGTTATATGGTATCTCGGGGTGATTTTGATTTGCATTTCTCTATGATGCAAAATGATGATGAGCATTTTTTCATGTTTGCTAGATATTTGTCTGTCTTCTTTAGAGAAGGTTCTATTCATGTCTGTTGCCTTTGATATATGGGATTGTTGGCTTTTTTCATGTGGATTAATTTGAGTTCTCTATAGATCCTAGTTATCAAGCTTTTCTCTGATTCAAAATATGCAAATATCCTTTCCCATTGTGTAGGTTGTCTTATTTGCTTTGGTTGTCTCCTTAGCTGTACATAAACTTTTCAGTTTAATTAAGTCCCATTTGTTTATTTTTGTTTTTCCAATTGCCATGGCAATCTTCTTCATGAAGCCTTTCCCCAGGCCGACATCTTCCAGTATTTTTCCTATGCTTACTTTGAGGATTTCTATTGTTTCATGACTTAAATTTAGGTCTTTTATCCATCTTGAATCAATTTTTGTGAGTGGAGAAAGGTGCAAGTCCAGTTTCAGTCTTTTACATCTGGACATCCAGTTCTCCCAGGACCATTTATTAAACAGGTAGTCTTTGCCCCACTGTATGTTCTTGTTTGGTTTATCGAAGATTAGCTGGCCATAAGATGTTAGTTTCATTTCTTGGTTTTCTATTTGATTCCAAATGTCTAAGTCTCTATTTTTGTGCCAGTACCATGCTGTTTTGACCACTAACGCCTCGTAGCACAGCCTGAAGTCCGGCATGTTGATGCCCCTGGTGTTTTTATTACTAAGAACTGCCTTAGCTATACGGGGTTTTTTCTGGTTCCACACACAACAAAGAATTTTTTTCCCCAAGTCTTGAAAGTACGTTGTCCATGTTTTAATATGGATGGCATTGAATCTGCAGATTGCTTTGAAAAATATAGACATTTTAACAATGTTAATTCTTCCAAAGCATGAGCATGGTATGTTCTTCCATTTACTAATATCCGCTGCTATTTTTTTTTTCTTACAGTGTCATAATTTTCTTTATAGAGGTCCTTCACCTCTTCTGTTAGGTATATTCCTAGGTACTTCATTTTCGTTGAAGCTATGGTGAAGGGAGTTGTGTCCTTGATTAACCTCTCATCTTGGCTGTTATTGGCGTATATAAAGGCTAATGACTTGTGTACATTAATTTTATATCCTGAGACATTACTGTACTTTTTGATGACTTCCACGAGTCTTGTGGTTAAGTCTTTGGGGTTCTCTAAGTATAAGATCATACTGTCAGCAAAGAGGGAAAATTTGACCTCTTCTGCTCCCATTTGGATGCCCTTTATTTCCTTCTCTTCCCTGATTTCATTGGTGAGTACTTCCAGCACTATGTTGAACAGTAGTGAAGATAGAGAACAACCTTGTCTGGTTCCAGTTCTAAGTGCAGAAGTTTTCAGTTTTACTACATTCAGTAAAATAATAGCTGTGGGTTTGTCATAGATGGCTTGGATAAGTTTAAGAAATGTACCACCTATGCCTATAATTTTTAGGGTTCTAATTAGAAAAGGATGCTAGATGCTTTTTCTGTATCTATTGAGAGGATCATATGGTCTTTGTTTTTGCTTATGCTGATACAGTGAATAATGTTTATGGACTTGTGTATGTTAAACCAGCCTTGCAATCCCTGGGATGAAACCTACTTGATCATGATGTATGACTTTTTTGATGATAAGCTGTAATCTATTGGCTAGGATTTTGTTGAGAATTTTTGCATCTATATTCATTAGTAAAATTGGTTTAAAGTTCTTTTTAGTTGGGCTTCTCCTAGTTTGGGGATCATGGTGATGTTTGCTTGCTAGAACATGCTGGAAAAGATTCCTTCCTTCTCAATTTTTTGGAATAATTTCTGTAGTATGAGAATAAACTCTTCTTTGACAGTTTGATAGAACTGTGGTGGGAAACCATATGGACCAGGGCATTTTTTTTGTTGTTTCTTTGATCTCAATGCTTGAAATTGGTCTATTCAGGAGATCTACTTCTTCCTGGCTAAGTCTAGGGAGGGTATGATTCCAACTATTGATCCATTTCCTCAACATTGTCAAATTTCTGGGAATAGAGTTTCTTATAGCACTAAAGAGATAATCTCTTGTATGAATGTGGCATCTGTTGTTATTTCCCCTTTATCATTTCTGATTGAGGTTACTAGAGGTTTTACTTTTTTCTTCCTTTTTTTTTTTTTTTTTTTTTTTGAGACAGAGACTGACTTTTTGCCCTCAGTAGACTGCTGTGGCACCACAGCTCACAGTAACTTCCAACTCTTAGACTTAAGAGATTTTCTTGCTTCAGCCTCCCCAGCAGCTGGGACTACAGGCGCCTGCCACAACACCCAGATTTTTTTTGTTGCAGTTTGGCCAGGTACGGCTTTCAACCCACCACCCTCGGTATATGGGCCAGCGCCCTACTCACTGAGCCACAGGCACCACCCTACTTTTCTATTTCTAGTTAGTCTGGCCAAAGGTTTATTTATTTTATTTATTTGTTAAAAAAAAAAAACAACTCCTTGTTTCATTAGTTTTCTGAATGATTTTTTTGTTTTCAATTTCATTGATCTCTGATTTAATTTTGGATATTTCTTTTCTTCTGCTGGGTTTAGGCTTAGATTGTTCTTCTTTTTCCAATTTCATAAAATGGCTTGTGAGTTTATTGATGCGCCCTCTTTCTGTTTTTTGGATGTAGGCATCTAAAGCAATAAATTTTCCTCTCAGGACTGCTTTTGCTGTATACCACAGGTTTTGGTAGCTTGTGTCTACATTGTTGTTATGCTCAAAGAAGTTAATGATTTTCTTATTTATTTCTTCCTGCACCCAACTGTCAATCAGCATAAGGGTATTGTTTGTTTGTTTGCTTGCTTGTTTTGCAATTTTTGGCCAGGGATGGGTTTGAACCACCACCTGTGGCATATGGGGCCGGTGCCCTACTCCTTTGAGCCACAGGTGCCGCCATCAGCATAAGGTTTTTGTTTTGTTTTGTTTTAGAGACAGATTATCACTTTGTCACCCTTGGAAGAGTGCTGTGTCGTCACAGCTCACAGCAATCTCCAGCTCCTGGGTTTAGGCAATTCTCTTGCCTCAGCCTCCTGAGTAGCTGGGACTAGAGGCATCCGCCACAATGCTCGGCTATCTTTTTGTTGCAGTTTGGCCAGGGCCGGGTTTGAACCCACCATCCTCAGTATATGGGGCTGGCGCCCCACTCACTAAGCCACAGGAGCCGCCCTGTTTTTGTTCTTGTTTTTGACAGTGTCAAGCTATCACCCTGAGTAGAGTGCTGTGGCATCACAGCTCACAGGACCTCAAACTCTTGGGCTTAAGCAATTCTCTTGCCTCAACCTGCCAAGTAGCTGGGGCTACAGGCATCTGCCACAACACCGGCTATTTTTTGGTTGTAGTTGTCATTGTTGTTTGGCAGGCCTGGCCTGGATTAAAACCTACCAGCTCTGGTGTATGTGGCTAGCACCTTAGCCGCTGAGCTATAGGCGCCAAACCAGCATAAGGTTGTTTAATTTCCATGCCTTTGTGTGAGGTTGAAACTTTTTGTTGGACTTGAGTTCCACCTTTAATGCCTTGTGGTCTGAGAAGATACAAGGTAATATTTCAACTCTGTTGATTCTGTTGAGGTTTGTTTTGTGTCCTGGGATATGATCAATTTTGGAGAATGGTCCGTGGGCCAATGAGAAGAATATATATTCTTTAGCTTTGGGATGGAATATTCTATATACATCTATCAAGCACAGTTGTTCTAAAGTCTCATTTAAGTCCTCTGTATCTTTGGTGAATTTCTGTCTAAAGGATCTGTGCAGCTCTGTAAGAGGAGTGTTAAAGTCCCCTGTTATTATGGTGGCATAGGATATCATATTGCTCAGACTAATTAAGATCAGACTAATTCGAGAATCTGGGATCATTTAAGTTGGGTGCATAAACATTTAGAATTGAAATGTGTTCTTATTGTATTACCTTGACCAATATAAAGTGCCCATCTTTGTCTTTTTTGACTTCAGTTGCTTTAAATCCACTTATACCTAAAATTAAGTTTGCAACCCCTCTTTTCTTCTGAATTCTATTTGCCTGAAAAATTGTCTTCCAACCCTTAATTCTGAGTTTTAATTTATCTTTTGAGGCTAGGTGTGGCTCCTACAGACAACAGATGGATGGTTTGTGTTTTTTAATTCAATCAGCCAATCTATGCCTCTTCAGGGGGGAATTCAAGCCATTAACATTTACTGAGGTAACTGCTAAGTGTGGTAGCATTCTATTCATCTTATTTTGTGAAGTATATTGCTTACTTTTATCTTTTGCATCATTGTGCAAGATAGGGTCTGTCCTTTAATTTCTGGGTACTTAACTTTGCTGGTGGTCCATTGTGATGGTTAGTGTGTAGAACAGGTTGAAGTATTTCCTGTATAGATGGTCTTGTTGTGGCAATTTCCTCAATGTTTGCATATCAATAAAAGATCTGATTTCTCTATCAATTTTAAAGCTTAGCTTAGCAGAATATAGAATTCTGGGCTGGAAATTATTTTGTTTAAGTAGATTAAAGGTAGATAACCATTGTCTTCTGGCTTGAAAAATTTCATTAGGGGCCATGCCTGTGGCTCATCAAGTAGGGCGCCAGCCCCATATACCAAAGGTGGCAGGTTCAAACCCGGCCTTGGCCAAACTGCAAAAACAGAAAAATAGCTGGGCGTTGTGACGGGCCCCTGTAGTCCCAGCTACTTGGGAGGATGAGGCAAGAGAATCGCTTAAGCCCAGGAGTTGGAGGTTGCTGTGAGCTGTGATGCCACAGCACTCTATCCAGGGTGACAGCTTGAGGCTCTGTCTCAAAAAAAAAAAAAAAAATATATATATATATATATGGCGGAGACTGCTAGAGTGCTCTACAAAGCATAAGTGTGGCCAGAAGCTCACTCTGTGCAGGGGATAGTTTCCCTGGCACTAGGGAATGCCCAGAAGATTCAATACTTTGACATTTGAGTGGTCGTGACATGCCCCTCCCCATTAGCACTTCCTGAAGGGAAAAGGACCGCAGAGGAAAGTAACTGTAAGTCTGAGAGAGATGCAGGAGAGAATGGCTCACAACATGCAACGATAGGGCAGAACTCTGCCACATGCTCCTAACAATCCCCACTGTCCACTCCAGATGCCTACCCTAACACTGGGTACTGACCACCACACAACAGGAGCCTCTGTCTGTTCTCTGATTACTAGTTTTCCTACCCAAGCCCAGAATGAGCTCCAGTGGAAGGGCAACAAATACATGAAATGGAAATACGAGAAAAGCCTCCTCCACAGACCCTCTATAAGCAAGAATGGTGAGGGCTTGGAATTAGAGTGTGGACTGAATTTCCCAGTGCCAAAAAGTCACTAAGAGTTAATAAGGTTCTGCACAAAACATCACTGTCTCCTCCCAAGGTGATGTCCAGGGAAGGAAGAGCTGACAGCAAGTCTGAGGCTGTATGGCAAAAGATGAAGCCACTCTCTGTACATTTACCAAGTTAAGGCCATTTATGGCAGTGCAACTTTAAAACAGAGGGAAGAGAAACATGAAACAAGGCATATCGACAGGACAGTATTAGAAGCTTGAGGTAGATACCAGAAGAGTGAATAGAGCCAAGGAGGATGCTTCCAGGAACATAGGGTGAAGAAGGAAAAGTGCAGAGTAAAGTGAGGGTGAAGAAAAAACTTGTGGTCTTAGTTCACATCTTGCCACTGCCAAGGAGCACCTGTGGCTGAGTAATTTATAAAGAAAAAGGTATCGGCTTGGCGCCTGTAGCTCAAGTGACTAAGGCGCCAGCCATACACCAGAGTTTGCAGGTTTGAATCCAGCCCAGGCCTGCCAAAACAACGATAACTACAACCAAAAAAATAACTGGGCATTGTGGTTGGCACCTGTAGTCCCAGCTACTTGCAGGGAGGCTGAGGCAAGAGAATCCCAGGAGTTGGAGGTTGCTGTGAGCTGTGATGCCATGGCACTCTACCCAGGGCAACGACTTGAGGCTCTGTCTCAAAAAAAAAAAATAAAAGAAAGAAAAGGGGCAGCGCCTGTGGCTCATCCAGTAGGGCACGGGTCCCATATACAGAAGGTGGCAGGTTCAAACCCGGCCTCGGCTAAACTGCAAAAAACAGAAAAATAGCCAGGCATTGTGGCGGGTGCCTGTAGTCCCAGCTACTCGGGAGGCTGAGGCAAGAGAATCGCCTAAGCCCAGGAGTTGGAGGTTGCTGTGAGCTATGTGACACCACGACACTCTACCGAGGGTGATAAAGTGAAAAGAAAGAAAGAAAAGAAAGAAATTTGTCTGACTCAGGATTCTGCCAGTTGGGAAAATGGACATCTGGTGAAAGTTTCAGGCCAAGGGCAGCCAGTGCATAGGTCACACCTCAGAAAGAAAGGCAGGCTGTGGAGAAGTGTCCACTCTCCTGGGAACTAAAAGAAAACCCCCTTTTTATGAGGAACAGGGCACCATGCCATTCAAGGGCTTTCCTGAGAAATCCACCTCCATAACCATCAGGCCCCACCTTCAACACCAAGGATAAAATTTCAACATGAGGTACTCAAATTTGATATGAGGACAATTAATGACACGGTGTGGGTGGAGGTGGGGGAAGGAGAAAGCAGAGAGAGAAAGAATGAGGGAAGGGTGGGGAAAGGAACAGCAGAGAGAGGGAAGGAGCCAAGAGGTTGAGGTCTTCGTGTGCGCCACATCGTTTGGGGGCAAAACACAATTGTAAGAGGGACTTTACCTAACAAATGCAACCAGTGTAACCTGGTTTCTTGTACCCTCAATGAATCCCCAACAATAAAAAAAAAAAATTCAACATGAGGTTCGGGGAGAGAAACATCTGAACTATACAACTATTTCCTTTTTTTGTTTGTTTATAGCTCTATTTCTATTTTAAGTCTTTTACTATTAAAGTTTAATAAGAAAAAAGTAAAAAAGGAACAGTTAACATTTTTTATATGTTCTCCTTTTTGATCAAGTGGAATTAAGCTGCTAAGACCTGTCAGCTTTTTCCTTTTTTTCAGACGGAGTCACAGCTCATAGCAACCTCAAACTCTTGAGCTTAAGTGATTCTCTTGCCTCAGCCTCCCAAGTAGCTGGGACTACAGGCACCCACCACAACACCCAGCTACTTTTTGGTTGTAGTTGTTATTGTTCTTTGGCAGTCCCGGACCAGGTTCGAACCTGCCAGGCTCGGTGTATGTGGCCAGAGCCCTAACTACTGAACTACAGGCGCTGAGCCCCTGTTAGCTTTTTTAATTGTTCTAGCATGATGACCAGGAAATTAAAACTAGGCATGGTGGTGCACACCTGTAGTCCCAATTCCTCAGGAAGTTCAGAAGGGATAACTTGAGCCCACAAGTTCAAGTTCAGCTTCTGCAAGAAAACAAGACACTACATCTACATGAAAAAAAGAAAACTGGAACAAAGAAAACTTTTATGACTTAGAAGGAGTTCAAAGGTCTAAGAGACTTAAACACTCACAAGAGATCATGATTAAAAAGTCAGTTATGCTTTAATGAAAAATACATGCAGAAAAAATCACCACACTATGTTGGGAACAGTGGCTCATGCCTGTAAACCTAGCACTCTGACAGGCTGAGGTGGGTAGATTGGTTGAGCTCAGAAATTCCAGACCAATCTGAGCAAGAGCT
This sequence comes from Arctocebus calabarensis, assembly GCA_963573935.1. Classification (NCBI taxonomy): domain Eukaryota; kingdom Metazoa; phylum Chordata; class Mammalia; order Primates; family Lorisidae; genus Arctocebus; species Arctocebus calabarensis. The sequence continues at coordinate 19,118 of CAUYON010022549.1, read as the reverse complement.
AGACCCCATCTCTAAAAATAGCTGGGCACTGTGGTGGGCACCTGTACTCCCAGCTACTGGGAAGGTTGAGGCAAGAAGATCTCTTGAGCCTAACAGTTTGAGGTTGCTGTGAGCCATAGCACTCTACTGGAATACAGATTGAGTCTCCCAGTCTCAAGGTGCTCCAGACACAAACTACTAGTAGAGAGAGACCTGAAACACACATCCTCCAGACACCCACCAAGCCTGTGATTGTTCCTTTTAAAGCAAAGTTAGTAAATTTTTTTTTAAACTTCAAGATATGAGGCAAGATAATATGATTGACAAAGGAATGAAGCAGATTATAGAGACAGATTTACAGAAAGCCCAGAAGTTGTTAGTAGACAAGGAATACCACAACTGTCATACTTTATAACTATTATAAACATTTATAAATACAGAGTAAAGGTTGTACAAAGTAGATGAAAAAAGAACTGCAAATTTATTTTTTAAAAAACAAGGAGAGGCTAAGCCTATGGCTCGACGGGCTAAGGCGCCAGTCATGTACACCTGAGTTGGCAGGTTCAAATCCAGCCCAGGCCCGCCAAACAACAATGACGGCTGCAACCAAAAAATGGCAGGGCGTTGTGGTGGGCACCTGTAGTCCCAGCTACTTGGGAGGTGGAGGCAGGAGACTTGCTTGAGCCCAGGAATTGGAGGTTGCTGTGAGCTGTGATGCCACAGCACTCTACCTAAGGTGACAGCTTGAGGCTCTGTCTCAAACAAAATAAAAAAATAAAAAATAAAAAAACAAGCAGAGGACGGTGCCTATGGCTCATTGAGTAGGGCGCCGGCCCCATATACTGAAGGTGGAGGGTTCGAACCCGGTCTCGGCCGAATTACAAAACAGAAAAAGAGTCAGACACTGTGGTAGGCACCTGTAGTCCCAGCTACTTCGGAAGCTGAGGCAAAAGAATCGCCTATGCCCAAGAGTTGGAGGTTGCTGTGAGCTGTGCGATGACATGGCACTCTACAGAGGGTGATAAAGTGAGACTCTGTCTCTACAAAAAAAAAAAAAAAAAAAACAAGGAGAAGCCGGGTGCAGTGTGTCAACACTTGGGAGGCCAAGATGGGTGGATTGCCTGAGCTCATGAGTTTAAGACCAGCCTGAGCAAGAGTGAGACCCCATTTCTAATAATAACTGGGCATTGTGGCAGGCACCTGTAGCTATGTGGAAGGCTGAGATAAGAGGATCACTGAAGCCCTAGAGTTTGAGGTTGCTGGAAGCTGTGACACCACGGCACTCTACCAAGGGTGACAAAAGAGACCCTGCCTCAAAAAAAAAAAAAAAAAGGCGTCATTTAGAAATAAACACTGGTAACATTTTAAATGAATATCAAAGGAGAATGGTTGCATACAGTGGTGTATATCCATTTCATAAGAAAAGGTTAAAAACAAAGGTGACGATACAAGTTTGATAAGAACAACAAATGAACTCTCATATATTAGTGGTGGAACTACAAGGTAGCTTCACCACTTTTGAAATTGGTAGTAAATATAAATATATGTAGAACCAAAGACCCAACATTATCATTCCTAAATATATCTCCAGTGGTTCTTAAGAGGGAGGAGGGGGCTTTTGCCCTCCAGGGGACATTTAACAATGTATGACTGTTAGCCTAGGGTAGTGCTATTGGCATCTAAATGAGTGAAGGCCAAGAATGCAGCTCAAGGTGGCAAAGGACAGGACATTCATCCACAAGGAAGAATTATTCAACCCCAAATGTCAATAGACTGAAATTGACAAATCCTCGTATATTATCCCTAACAGAAATGAGTGATATCTATCAAAAGAAATGTACAAAAATGGTCATAGTAGTGTTATTCAAAATAGTAGAGAAATGAGAAAGAACTAATTGTTGCGGAGGTAGAACAGCTGATTACGAAAGATATATTATGATATGTTCATACGGTGGAATTATCACTGAGTGAAACTCATAAAAACTCTTAACTGATAGAAGCCATGTACTGTAACACACAATTCCAATTATATTAAGTTTAAAAACAGGGATTCGGGCTCGGTGCTTGTGGCTCAATGGGCTAAGGCGCCAGCCACATATACCTGAGCTGGCGGGTTCAAATCCAGCCCGGGCCCGCCAACAAGAGAATCGCGCAAGCCCAGGAGATTGAGGTTGCTGTGAGCTGTAATGCCACTGCACTCTGCGCAAGGGGACAGCTTTTAGAGTTTCAACCTGTTGCCCTGGGTAGAGTGCCATAGCATCACAGCTCACAGCAACATCCAACTCAGGCTCAAGTGATCCTGTTGCCTCAGTTATTTTTCTATTTTTTTTTTTTTTTGTAGAGACAGAGTCTCACTTTATCGCCCTCGGTAGAGTGCTGTGGCATCACATAGCTCACAGCAATCTCCAACTCCTGGGCTTAGGCGATTCTCTTGCCTCAGCCTCCTGAGTAGCTGGGACCACAGGCATTTTGTTTTCTGTTTTTAATAGATGCAGGGTCTCAACTTTTATTCAGGGTGGTCTCGAATCCATGAACTCAAACTATCCACCTGCTTTGGCCTCCCAGTGTACTAGGATTATAGAAGTGAGCCACCTCACCCAGCCTCTAACTGACATTCTGGAAAAGACAAAACAGTGGAGGCTGTAAAAAGATCAGTGGTTGCCAGGATTTAGGGAGTGATGAATAAGCAAAGCACAGATAATTTTTAGGGCAGTAAAAGTATTCTGTATGATACTGCAATAGTAGATGTAAGTCATTAAAGTCATTAAACATCTCTCCAAACACAGACAACATACAATACCAAGGGTGAACTCTAATGTAAACTATGGACTTTGAGTGATAACAATGTGTCAATGTAGGTTCAAGCTGATAATAGTGGAGGCTGTGCATATGTGGGGCAGGGGACTTATGGAATAGCTCCATACTTTCTTCCCAATTTTTCTGTGAACCTAAAACTTCTCTTTAGAAAATTATTTTAAAAATTAATAGGAAATTCTGATACATGTGCAGAGTGTTTACTGTTTTAAGTTTGTAACTGACAAAAAGAACATAAATTACCACCAAAAAGAGAAATGTCTAGAGACATTTTTGCAAGCTGCAGAAAAATGATGACATTTATACAAAAACAAAATTTTATTCATTTATTTATTTATTTATTTATAAGACATAGTCTTAGCCTTTCCACCTTGGATAGAGTGCCATGGTATCATAGCTCACTGGAACCTCAAACTCCTGGGTTCAAGCAATCTTCTTACCTCAGCCTCCTTAGTAGCAGGGAATACAGGTGCCTGCCACAATGCCTGGCTAGTTCTATTTTTAGTAGAGATAGTGTCTTGCTCTTACTCAGTCTGGTCTCAAACCCCTGAGCTCCAGCAATCCACCTGCCTCGACCTCCCAAAGCACTAGAATTTTAGGTGTAAGCCACCACTCTTGGCCTAAAACTTTTCTTTTTCTTTGAGACAGAGTCTCACTATGTCACCCTCGGTGAAGTACTATGGCATCACAGCTCAGGGCAACCTCAAACTCTTGGGCGTAAATAATTCTTTAATAATTCTTTAAACTCAGCCTCCCTAGTCACTGGGACTACAGGCACCACCACAAAGCCAAGCTAGTTTTTCTAATTTTTTTTTTTTTTTTTTAGTAGAGACAGGGTCTAACTCTTACTAAGGCTGGTCCTGAGTTCAAGGGATCCTCAGGCCTTGGTGGCTTCCAGAATACTAGGATTATAGTGTGGGCCACCACACGCAGCAGTGGCTGGGGGGCAGGGGACACGGGTGTTTAATACAATACAGATTTTCTTTTATTATTTTTGAAAGTTCTCTGTAGTTTTGAAATGTTCCAAAATAAAATAATTTTGGGTGGTTCCTGTGGCTCAAAGGAGTAGGGCACCAGCCCCATATACCAGAGGTGGCGGGTTCGAACCCGGCCCCAGCCAAAAAAAATAATAATAATAACTGCCAAAATAAAATAATTTCAAAGACTTTCCAGCATCTTTGTCTCATTTAAAGAACCCTACATAATCTAGCCCTGGCTGTCTACACTCTCTCCCCTCACTCCACCCACAGGCTTTCTTGCATTTGACAAAGGAGCCAAGCAAGTTGTGGTCTAAACCCTTAGCTTCCTCTCCCACACATCCCATTTCTCAATGTTCATCATGTTGTCATTCAGATTTGACCTCCACAAAGATTTCTTGAGGAAGCAATATAAAGTAGCCATCCAGCAATCTCTTTCATATGCATAAAATACAATTATTTTTATTTATGGTGTTCCTTTGATAATTTACTGTTTCTGCCACATGTGATCACCAACTGTTCAATCTTGTTCACCCCTCCATTCACTAGACATTTATTGACTGTTATTGCAAATAACAGTCTGGCATAACAGTTGACTGGCATAACAGTCAATATTTATTAAATTAATACTTGCACTCAAAAATAAGGTAATGTAGTTTATATTCATTAAAATATCTTTCAGGGCTCAGCGCCTGTGGCTCAACGGGCTAAGGCGCCAGCCATGTACACCTGAGCTGGCGGGTTCAAATCCAGCCCCCCCGGGCCCACCAAACAACAATGACGCCCACAACCAAAAAATGGCCGGGCGTCGTGGCGGGCGCCTGTAGTCCCAGCGACTTGGGAGGTAGAGGCAAGAGACTCGCTTGAGCCCAGGAGTTGGAGGTTGCTGTGAGCTGTGATGCCATGGCACTCTATCCACGGTGACAGCTTGAGGCTCTGTCTCAAAAAAAAAAAAAAAAATCTTTCAGGTTCCAAAAGGCAGTAAGAGTACAAGTTTAAACATAAAATGCCTGGGTTTGATTCCACCTCTGTCATCTGAGTCTCCTGATATCCCTCTCAAGTTTGGGACCATGGACAGGTTCCCAGTTTTCTCACTTGTATCATAATGTAAAATGGGAACATTTTCCCTGCCTCATAGAATCATAGACTCCTGTGACTTTAAATATATAAAATGGTTAAAAGAGTGCTGAAATATTAATATCATTAGTTTTAAAGTCAAGACAGAGTTCTACCCTATGCCCTGAGCAAAGCACAATGTCGTGGTAGCTCACTACAACCTTCGACTCGGGCATCCTGCTACCTCAGCCTCCAGAGCTGCTGGGATTACAGGCACTCGCGCGTAGCCCGACTGGGTTTTTCAACTTTTTTCATGAGTCGGGGTCTCACTCTTTCTCACACAAGCCTCGAACTCCTGAACTCAAGCAATCCTACCGCCTCAGCCTCCCACAGTGCTGGGATTACAGGCGTAAGCCACCGCGCACTGCTCAATCATTTTTTTTCTGAGAGAGAGTCTCACTATGTCTCCCTCAGTAGAGTGCCTTAACGTCACAGGTCACAGCAACCTAAAACTCTTGGTCTTAAGCGATTCTCTTGCCTCAGCCTCCCAAGCAGCTGGGACTACAGGCGCCCACCACAACACCATGGTATTTTTTTGTTGTAATTGTCGCTGTTGTTTGGCAGGCCCGAGCAAAGTTCTAACGTGCTAGCTCTGGGTGTATGTGCTAGCTCTGGGTGTATGTGGCCGGAGCTACGGCCTCGAGCCTTTTTTCTCAATCTAGAGGAGGAGGGAGCGATCCACTTCTCCTTTCTCCAACTTCTCTAGCACTTCGGTCCTTCTTCACCTGATGTCTTATCTTTGTCATTAACCTGAGTCCTCTCCTTGGTCCTCTTCAGGGCTCTAGTCAGTCACAGCCTGAGCTTCCTCCAATATATAGGTGCTTTTAATCTGTATACTTCCATTTTAGAAGCCCACAAACTAGAGTCATAAACTCAAATATAGGCACTGTGTGTCCACACCTTAAAAAGTCCTTTCCAGAACACCTCTCAAAATAGCGTTCCTATTCTGAGAAACTTCACCAACACCAAGCACAATGGGTTGGACAATGAAATCATTATGGAATTTCCTCTCTCATTCACTTCACCCAGGTGATGCACTGGCGCAGCCCTCCCCGCAGATGTCTCCTTTCTCCTTGGACCTTCAAGTTCCTCTCCTAGCTTTCTCTCCTTCCTTTTGCACCTGCAATTGCGCCCATAGTTCACTTAATTACTTACTCTCCTAGGCCATACCAAAGCTTCTCTAAAACAAGAGACAAACACAATGTATCCTTGCCAGCACAAAGGGTCCAGCACACAAAGACAGTAAATAAGCCTTTGGGTAAACGAAAAACGAGAACGGTATATATACCTTAATAAACTCCTAACAGACTGCATAAGGAAACAACTATGTGCAGAAAACACAAAATGATGGAAGAGCATGAGCATTACCTTAAAAGGGACTCTCAAAAGTTCAGGGTTCCAAGCTGGCAAAAAAGTACAGGGTAACTACTGAAGGACAGGACACTGGACTCAAAATACCAGAAGGAACGTGTATCTGGAGGCCCACAGACCCGGGGTGGGGGCGGGGATGGGAAATGTGTGAGTTCAGGTCCTGGATGTGATCCTGAAGAGATGAACATGCCGACTCTCAGTGTCGTGCCAGCTTTTAAATAGTGAGAAAAAGTGCCTAGTTACCCAACACGAAGCTGTCCCGAACCTGCTGGCCATCCCGCGCCGGGTTTCGTGCGCACCGCCTGGGCGTGCAGGACCGTGGGCTGTGAGGAGTGACCCGTGCCGGATGCAGCGTCCCCGCCGCGCCCTCCTCAGAGGTGCAGGCACCAGCACCAAATGGTGCCGGGGCTGAGCTGTCAGCTGTTCGCAGGGACACGGCCTCCTTAGCTCTTCCCCAGCACGAACCGGGAGTAGCCGGGGACTTCCCGGCCTGACACAAGGAATAGGGTAGATAGATTTCCCTTACGTGAGAGGGATCGAAGACAGCCTGGCTCGGTCCGCTACCCGGACTGTCAGCCAGTCAAGTTTCCGGTCGGCCCAGAATGCTCTTGGCCAGATAACTTCGTACATCCACGGCCACAGGGACGCAAACAAGGAATCCCCCCGGCTAGCTGCTAGCCTCTGAGTCCGAACCGGAAACAGCCTCCCAAGTGCATACCAATTACCGCAGGGAGTGCGGCGCCTACGGAAGTGCGTCACGTGTAGAGGCGAAGGGACAGACAGAGCAGGCCAAACTACGTGTCCCATAACTCTCCGCGAAGAGCGCAAGGTTTCAGTCCTGGAGCAGAGGGCTACCGCTCTTGGCAGCGCTCAATTCTGTCACTCTGAGTGAGAGCCCGGCGCCCAGGCCCGGGGTGGGCGGAGCCGGCTCAGACTTGGGACGCAGGTGTGCTCAGATCTCGATATGACACAAGTCAGGGTTTAGACTCTAAATCCTGAGGAACAGCAAAAAATGACACTTCGCCAGACTAAAAGCTGCGGTTCACAAAGTTATGTAACCATTTTGAATACCAGCATTCCATTGAGTATCAAATAATACAGTAATCAGCTTCATAAAGGAGAATCCACAGTATAAGTACAGAGAAATAAAAAGAAGCACATCAATACTAGAAGACCATTAGCCGGGCGTTGTGATGGGCGCCTGTAGTCCCAGCTACCTTGGGAGGCTGAGGCTAGAGAATTACTTAAGGCCAAGAGTTTGAGGTTGCCGTGAGCTGTGAGGCCACAACACCCTACCCAGGGGAACAGCTTGAGACTGTCTCAAAAAAAAAATTTTTTTTAATTTAAAAAATAAATAAACATTGGGCGGCGCCTGTGGCTCATTGAGTAGGGCGCCGGCACCATATACCAAACGTGGAAGCTTCAAATCTGACCTTGCCGAACTGCAAAACAGAAAAATAGCCTGGCGTTGTGGCGGGCGCCTGTAGCCCCAGCTACTCGGGAGGCAAGAGAATCACCTAAGCCCAGGATTGGAGGTTGCTGTGAGCTGTATGATGCCACGGCACCTTACCAAGGGTAACAAAGTGAGACTCTGTCTCTACAAAAATAAATAAATAAATAAACAAAAAACGAACTAGACCAAAAAAAGAAAAACTAGGGGACATTAACTGAAAGGGGGGCACTTGACTGGCATAAACCTCACAGAAAACCAAGGCTTGTATGAAAGGTCTTTATTGGCGGGGGATGCTGCAGAGCAGCATTAAGGAGGAGGGAAGAGAGGAGAGGAGAGAAGGTAAAGAGAGGAGGTGGGGGGAGAGAGAGACACGAGACATACGGGGGTGGGGGAGAGGGGGAAAGAGAGAAAAAAGAGAGAGAGAACAAAAGACAAGGGTATCTTATTTAGGTTTGGTTAGGGTGATGGGATGGTAGAATAGCCAAAAAGGTGTTACTGCTCTGGCACAAAGAGCGTAGGGGGTGAGCCATAAATTTGAACTTTTCAGTGGGTAATCAGGATAGGGAGATGAGGTTTTGCTGTTACCTAACATTCCTCCCTTCTTGATATGTTAAAAATAGAGGGTTGGCCTTGGGACAGGGGACGTTGAGTTCTCTCTTCTGTAGCTTCTTCTTCCTGAGAGCGGCATGTAGTTTTTAATTGGCCACCTAGAGGGTGATTATGATTTTTTGTTGGGAGGATGTAAGCGGTGGCTGTTTAGAAGTGGTGTTCAGGAAAGTCTTATGGCCTGGAGTAGAGTGTACTCTATGAAGCATAGTTTCTTGTTGTAGGTTGGGAGTTGTATTTGGGGTGCAGGTTTGGAGCATTATCTGTGTAGTTACTTGTTGAGACAACTTTGAGAGTTGAGTTTGAAAAAAACGAGTTACGTATGGAATCATAACTATTAGTTTAAGGATGATAATTATAGATGTGAGGAAGGGTAGAAGTGTAACTTAGAGTGGGTTTTGAGTGAACTAAGGGAAAAACTTGATGACTCTGATTTTTGTTGTTGGTTTTTATTCTTTTTTTTTAGTTTGAGGCTTTTTGGAGTGATTGGACTTCGTTAGTGATGATTTTAGACTTATTAACAAAGAAAAAACATTAACTTAAAAGGAGAGAGGTTGGAGGGTTTTTTTGGTAAGGAATGTAGGCGTAGAAGTATTAGGGGTAGAAGAATAATTTAATGTAAGTAAAATTTGAGTGAGTTTGGTTAATGTAGATTTTAGGGATTTGTTGGGACTTTTTAACTTTTTCATAAGATTGAGGATGGAAAGGAATATGGAAGTGTCATGGGATATTTGAGGCTTTAGTTAAGGTTTGAGAAATGGTGGATGTGAATTCAGGTTTATTGTTGGATTGTAAAGAATAGGGGATTTTAAAGTGGGGAATAATGTCTTTGAATATGATAGAGGCAATAGTGGTAGTTTTCTTGTTTCTAATAGGAAAGGCTTTAATTTAACTTCAGGAGGTATTTACTAATATTAAGAGGTATTTATAACGTTTGATATTTGGCATGTGTATGAAATTAAGTTGTTTGTTTTAGGAAGAAGTTTTTTTTAGCCTGGTGAGTTGGAAAGTGTGGAAGGCGAAACTTTGTTGATGGATTGGAGTGCTGGTAGATTTTAGAAACTTTGAATGTATTTGTGAGAGAGGAAAGAAAGATTTAAGGAATTGTATTAAAGTCTGAGAGTTGGGATGAAGTAACTTGTGGAGATAGATGAGGAGGTCATGAGTGGGAGGTTGATTCATTTCATTTACTGTAGTAACAATAGGAGTAGGAAAGTGTAAGGGGTGAGAGGAGGTGTTAGAAGATTAGTTTTAGAGAGCAGCCATATGTGCTGCACAGTCTTTCTTGTATGTTGGAGAGGTAAGGGAGAAGAAGGTCTAGTGTTTGAAGGCAATCGTGAGTGGGTGACAAGTCAGAGGGAGTAGGTAAGAAGGATGTAGGATTTAGTGTGGGATATGTATTACAAGATAATGATTGGTTAGATAAGAGAGAGGTTTGAAGAATGGCTCGGCGCCTGTGGCTCAACAAGCTAAAGTGCCAGTCACATACACCTGAGCTGGCAGATTCAAATCCAGCCTGGGCCCACCAAACAACAATGATGGCTGCAACCAAAAAATGGCCGGGCGTTGTGGCAGACGTCTGTAGTCCCAGCTACTTGGGAGGTGGAGGCAAGAGACTCGCTTGAGCCCAGGAATGGGAGGTTGCTGTGGCACTCTATCCAGGGTGACAGCTTGAGGTTCTGTCTCAAAAAAAAAAAAAAGAAGAAGAAGAAGAAGATTAAGGATAGGGCATGGTGGTAGGGTTTGAAGACATTTGTATGTTAAAGGATTGGATAGAGAATGAGGGGATAGGATAATAGTAGGGGAACTGAAAGTGAGTTTCTTTGATTCTTATATTAGAGTAACTGCGGCTGCTAACATCTTGAGACAAGGGGCCTAACTTTGAACAGTGTGATCTAACTGTTTTGAGAGATAAGCAACTGGAGCAAAGGTGGGGCCTAGCTGATGTTTAAGCACACTGAGAGTAAACTCATGGTTTTCTATGACATATAGGAGGAAGTGGCGAGAAAGATCAGGAAGGTGGAGGGCTGGAGCTTCTAATAAAGAATGTTGTAGAGATTTAAAAGAAGTAGAAACGGGCTCGGCGCCTGTGGGTCAACGGGCTAAGGCGCCAGCCACGTACGCCTGAGCTGGCGTGTTGGAATCCAGCCCGGGCCCGCCAAACAACAATGACACCTGCAACCAAAAAATGGCCGGGCGTTGTGGCGGGCGCCTGTAGTCCCAGCTACTTGGGTGGCAGAGGCAGGAGACTCGCTTGAGCCCAGGAACTGGAGGTTGCTGTGAGCTGTGATGCCACAGCACTCTATCCAGGGTGATGGCTTGAGGCTGTGTCTCAAAAATAAATAAATAAATAAATAAAAGAAGTAGAAATGGAGGTTAGGAAAGGCTCATGAGGGTCACTTTGAGTAAGAAGTAGTTAGGAGAGAAAAGTTGAGAATTTATACTCTGAGGTATTTAGTTAATTGTAAAAAGGAGAGGAGTTTTTGTTTTGTGGTGGATAGAGGAAAGTTGTGAAGAAGGCTTTTTTTTTTTGGAGAGACAGAGTCTTACTTTATCACCATCAGTAGAGTGCCGTCACACACCTCACAGCAACCTCCAACTCCTGGGCTTAGGCGATTCTCTTGCCTCAGCCTCCCGAGTAACTGGGACTACAGGCGCCCCCCCACAACGCCCAGCTATTTTTCTGTTTTGCAGTTTGGCTGAGGCTGGGTTTGAACCCGCCACCTTCGGTATATGGGGCCAACGCCCTACTCAATGAGCCACAGGCGCCGCCCGAAGAAGGCTTTTTTTATCTGTGGTAATAGCTTTGAAGTCTGGAGATAAAAGGACATTAAGGTGACTTTTTGTTGGAATAATTGAATTTTTGAGGGAGAGACTTAATATTTCCTATCTGTAAGGAAGTTAAGGAGGGAACAGGTGTTTGGTTTACAGTTATGTAAGGTGGGACTATAGAGTAGGAAGTCATTGATATATTGAACTAAGGTTGAAGAAGAGGGATCATGGGATTGGAGGTCTCGTAATAATGTGTGGTTAAATAAGTGGAGGCTGTCACGAAATCCTTGGGGGAATACAGTTTAAGTAATTTGGAAAGAAGTTAAAGAGGTAGGGTCAGTCCATGTGAAAGCAAATAGGGTTTTGGCAATCAGGGTGTAGTTTAACAAGAATTAGAGAGTAGGAGGCAATTGAGGGGGTTTTAATAAATCTTAGGATTTACTTGTTCTGGTGGAATGGGTCAGGGTGATGGGTCTTTGATGGCTTGGGAAAGGACGAGGCAGAAGGAGATGGGTCAGCATCTGTTAATTAAAAGTAAAAGTGAAGGTGGTACCTAATTTGGAAAGTAAGTCTCATCCCAGAAGGGGAACTGGACAGGAAGGTAACACTAAAAAGGAATGTATAAATGAGAAATTGCCAATTATGTAGTATAAAAAAGGAGTTTGATGTAGAATGGTAGGAAAAACTTCTTACTCTGACAATAGAGGTGAGCGTCAGGGAGGTAAGGACTACTGACCTTTTTTTAAAATCTGAAAAGTTAGTTTTTGTGTGTAAAAGAAAGGCGATCATTTTTACCTGTCACCATCAGGGATACCCTTGGCTCTGCAGAGATGATCTTTGTCAGGTGAGGGAAGCCAGGTCTTGTCAGTTTTCAGAAGAGGCAAGCTTTAACAAGTCTGCTGGAGGAGTTGCGGTCAGCTGGCCCCATGGCCTCTCTGGGCCAAGGGACAGTCAGCTTTCTAATGGCCCTTTCTTTTGTAGAGAAGGCATTGCCCTAGTAGGGGCTTAGGATTGGGGTAACATTGTACCCAGTGATCTTCTTCACTGTATTTGTAGCATGGTCCAGGTGGTTGAATTATGAAGCAGTCTTTGGCTCCGGACTTAGGCAGGTTAGAAATGATGGCCTTAGTTACACTGTAATGTTTATTTTAAAGGCTGCGTTTAAGATCGCGGCCTGGGGTGTCAGGGGTCCATGCTCCAAGCGCTTTAGCTTAAGTTCGATGTCAGGATAACTTTGGTTAAAGAGATAAGTTACAAGAACACTTTTCCCACTTATTGTTTTAGGATTTTAATTAGTATACTTAATAAAAGTCTCAGTGAGGCGTTGGAGGAAAGTTGAAGGATTTTTAGACTTATTTTGTATGACTTTCCTTAATTTATCATAATTGATAGCCTTTTTTGGCAGAAGCTCTAAGTCTGCAAAGAATGCAGGTAATAAAAATGTCTTTACTTCTTTTCTCGTATTATTATTACTATAATTTAATTTAGTTGGGAGTTTGGGATTGCGATGTCATTTGTAGGATGTTCATTGTTTGGCATATGAAATTGATCTGCTGCCTCTTTCGCCTTCTCCCACACCCATTTTATGCTCGTTAGAAGTTAGGGTATTAGTTAAAATGATAAAAAACATTATGTTAGGTAAGTTGTTAGGATATAGTAATAAATTGAAACTTTTGAATAAAAGGAGGAGGATTAGAAGTAAAGGAATTTAGTCTAACTTTAAGGTGTGTGAGTTTAGCTATGGGAAAGGAATAAACAGAAATTGCATCATTGATTTCAGTTACTTAATGGAGCGGGGGTAGGAAGTGAGAGAGAGTTGAAGGTTTTTTTTTAATTTTGGAAACTGATGGGAATGGAATTAGGTGAGGGGACCAGAGGGAAGTTAAGGATAAGTAGTGGAAGTTACTGTAGAATTATATGGAGGAGCTGGAGGAAGAAGTGGGTAAAGAGGTCCAGAAGTGTTTCTTGGAGCAGCCGGCGATAGACTGAGAGATAACAGGAAGGACTCTGAAGGAGGGGAGGAGTCAGGAGAGGAGTTTAGATTGGTTGCCAGGGAAATAGGAGGGACAAAGAGTGGAGGCAATTGTGTGGTTGAGGGAGGAGCCAAATATGGCGGGGGAGGTTTCAAAATAGGTTGTTTTAGCAAGATGGAGAGTAGAAAGAGTTCTTTTTTTTGTTTGTTTTGTTTGAGACAGAGCCTCAAGCTGTCACACTGGATAGAGTGCCGTGGCATCATGGCTCACAGCAACCTCCAATTCCTGGGCTCAAGCTAGTCTCCTGCCTCCACCTCCCAAGTAGCTGGGACTATAGGCGCCTGCCACACTACCCGGCCATTTTTTGGTTGCAGCCATCATTGTTGTTTGGCCGGCCGGGATTGGATATGAACCCGCCAGCTCAGGTGTACGTGACTGGTGCCTTAGCCCGTTGAGCCACTGGTGCCGGGCCGAAAGAGTTCTTTGTTACAAGAATTCTGGAATTATTCGAACATGAATTAGGCTTGATTTTAAAATAGGAGAAGCTCTGAACCTAGGGGACCTTGCTCCATTGCCAAGGCGCTTATAATAGTTATATAAGTTTTGGATTAAAGAAAAATTAAGTGAACTATAGCTTGGATAGATACTTTGGTTATTTAGCTTGTAAAGTGGCCGAACCTGGGTAGAGAGTTTAATTTTTATGGTTTTTTTAAGTTTAATTCTAATTTTACCAGGTGGTGTAGTAAGTACCCTAAGGGGGAGTTACATGGGATAGAATAGCCTGCACCCATGGCGATTCATCATGGAAATAAAGTGTAAGCGAAATCACGTGAAGACCAGGACAAAGGGGGAACGTCTTCCCTGCTTTGTTGCTGGCTGTGAAAACGAGGGCACAATTTAGGATAGCCATCACTATGCCTAAATCTGCATCAGACCCTTGGGGTCAAGAAGAGCTTGAGACCTGGCGCCAAGAATTTTCATGTGAGGTGTGGAAGCACTGAGCTAGGCCACACAAGGTTAATGGGTATTGGGAACTCAAGCCTCGAGAAATGGGTGAATCGCCAGGAATATAAGCAACCTAGCCTACAATTTGGGAAAACTTGCTCCCATAGGGGTACTTACTGAGTTTGGGGGGGGGTGGTGTTGACTGCTGATTATGGCACCTTGGCAGATGGACACAAGCCAGTATGGTGGTGATTGCCAGGAGTGTGAGAAGAAGATAGGGAATTCTCAGGAAATTGGAGCATTTCCTAATTGGATCCCACTTCTGACACCAGATGAAAGGGGGGCACTTGACGGGCATAAACCTCACAGAACACCAAGGCTTTTATGAAAGGTCTTTATTGGCGGGGGATGCTGCAGAGCAGCATTAAGGAGGAGAGAAAGAGAGAGAAACGGGGAAAGAGAGGAGAGAAGAAAAGGTAAAGAGAGAGAGAGAGAGGAGGGGGGAGAGGGAGAGAGAGAGAAGAGAGAGAGCAAAAGACACACGTGGGGAGAGAGAGGGAGAGAGAGAGAAGAGAGCAAAAGACAAGGGCACCTTATATAGACTCAGTTAGGGGAGTTGATGGGATGGTAGAACTGCCAATAAGGTGTTACTGCTCTGGCATGAAGAGCCGTAGGGGGCAGGTCATGAGTTTGAAGTTTTCAGTGGGCAATTAGGATAGGGAAATGAAGTTTTGCAATTATCTAACATTAACTCTGGGTCCAAGACAGATCAAACGACTCTTTCTGATAACAATGCAATAAAACTATAAATTAATAGCTTGTTTTTTTTTACCTGAAAAATAGCTTGATTTTTAAAAAGTCCTTTCTTACTGCCAGGCATGGTGCCTTACGCCTGTAAATCCTAGCACTTTGGGAGGCTGAGGCAGGTGAATTGCCTGAGTTCAGGAGTTGGAGACCAGCCTGGGCAAAATCCAGAGCCATCTCTTCTAAAAATTAAAAAAATTAACCAGAAATAGGCATGGGTGCCTGTAGTTCCCCTAGCTACTGGCGGGTCTGAGGCTGAGTCAAGAGGATTGCTTGAGTCCAAGAGTTTGAGGTTACTGTGAGATGTGACTCCACCACAAACTACACAGGGCAACAGAAAAAAAAGATTTTTTTTCTTCGGTGGCACCTATGACTCAAAGGAGTAGGGCGCCGGCCCCATGTGCTGGAGGTGGTGGGTTCAAACTCAACTCTGGACAAAAAATAAATAAATAAAATTTTTTTCTTGAAAATTTTGTTTTCTTTTTCTTTTCTTTCTTTCTTTCTTTTTTTTTTTTTGGCCAGGTCTGATTTTGAACCTACCACCTCCAGTATATTGGGCTGGTGCCCTACCCCTGTGAGCCACCGGCGCCGACCCAGAAAATTTTGTTTTCAAAAGCTTTCTATTACACAAATGTTAAGTGAACTAAGGAAATAAAGGCAAAACTAGACAACACTTTATAAAAGGAAATTATGGAAGAAACATGGCTGTGGTCACAGGAAATTTCATAATATTTTTTTTTTGAGACAGAGTTTCACTATGTTGCCCTCAGTAGAGTGCTCTAGTGTCACAGCTCACAGCAACCTCAAACTCTTGGGCTCAAGCAATTCTCTTGCCTCAGGCTCCCAAGTACCTGGGACTACAGGTTTCCACCACAACCCCCAGCCATTTTTGGTTGCAGTTGTCATCGCTCTTTAGCAGGCCCAGGCCTGCTCCAACCCACCAGCTTTGGTGTATGTTGCTGGCACCCTACTCACTGAGCTACAGGAACCAAGCTAGGAAATTTCATATATATATATATTTTTTTGGCCACAATGGCCACAATGCCTGGCCATTTTTTGGTTGCAGTGTCATTGTTGTTTGGCAGGCCCAGGCTGGATTCGAACCTGCTAGCTCAGGTGTACATGGCTGGTGCCTTAGCTACTTGAGCCACAGGCACCAAGCCTCACCTAAATACTCTTAAATATGCCTAATTTTTATGTGCACATGCTCCAGGATAGATCATATGTTAAGCCACAAAACAGATCTCAATAAATTTAAAAGGATTAAAATTATACACCATATGTTTGCAAACCACAATGTAATTAAATTAGATATCAACAGGAAAATGTAGGAAATCTCCAAATGTTTGGAAATCAACTTTTTCTTTAATGTAGAGACAGAGTCTGACTTTATCGCCCTACGTAGAGTGCCATGGCGTCACACAGCTCACAGCACCCTCCAGCTCCTGAGCTTAGGTGATTCTCTTGCCTAAGCCTCCCGAGTAGCTGGGACTACAGGTGCCCACCACACCGCCTGGCTATTTTTCTGTTTTGCAGTTTGGCCGAGGCTGGGTTTGAACCCGCCACCTTTGGTATATGGGGCCAGCGCCCTACTCGATGAGCCACAGGCGCCGCCCAGGTCCGAGAATTCTTAGGCACTGTTGGCTTTTATCATCTTTGAATTCCCAACTGCCATTTTGGCTAAGCCCTTGTATGGGAAGGAGAACAGGAACACTCCTTCTCCAGCTAAAAATGAGGCTGATAAACACACCTGCATTGGGGCTACCAGACTTGGCCAAGCCCTTCACTCTGTATATCTCAGTGAGTCTGTAGGTGTGTTAACCCAGCTGGTTGGGTCCTGGCCAAGGCCTTTAGCTTCCTTCTCTAAGCAGTTAGATGGAGTGGCAAAAGGATGGCCACCATGCTTATGGGCTCTAGCCGCTACTGCTCTCCTTGTGTAAGAGGTCAATAAGCTGACTCTAGGGCAGGATCTCAGAGTGAAAGTACCCAATTCCATGGTCACTTTAATGGATACTAAGGGTCATTTTTTGGCTCTCTAATTTAGACTGACACCCTAAGCCAAACGATGCTCCTTCTAGTCAGTGGAAGAGAGACTGAGCATGACTGTACAGAAGTTATAGATAATGTGTATTCTAGCAAACCTGACTTGTGTGACCAGCCTTGGACAGTTGTAAACTGGGACTTGTATGTAGACTGAAGCAGTTACATAACGGCACAAGGTGAGTGGCGGGCTGGGTATGCAGTGGTTACTTTAACAGAGACCATAGAGGCTAAGCTCCTACCCCAAGGAACATTGGCTCAGAAGGCTGAGTTAATTGCCTTGACTAAGAACTAAGCGAAGGGAAAAAATGTGAATGCTTTTCTGACTTTCCAAGTACACGGGACATTGTATAAGGAGAAGGGACTATTAAATTCTGGGGGAAAGGACAATAAGTATCAGCAGGGGATACTTCAGTGACTAGAGGCAGTATGAAAACCCCAGAAGGTGGCAGTGATGCATTGTCCTGGACATCAAGGAGATGTCCACCGTCACTAAAGGGAACACTAGGGTCAGTACTGAGGTAAAAAGGGCTGCATCCAAACCGTACTAGGTGTCACGAGTGGCTCCCCTCATCCCATTCATTCTGGAGCTCACCCCATCTACTCCTGGGAGGAGAAGGAATGGTTGGCAGTGGAGGGGAGCCAGGAAGCAGAGGGAGGATGGATAAAGATGCCAGATAGATGAATAGCAGTCCCCCAGGTTCTAGGAGCCACCGTGGTGACAGGAGTATTTGATGAAGTTGCTGGGCCGGTACCTCTACCTCTCCCACCTGACAGCCCTGGCCAAAACTGTCAGTCTACAGTGTGTCACCTACAGCCAGTTGACATGCTGATGGTACCCCCAGGATTCCAGGCTCAAGCAAGTCTCCTGCCTCCACCTACCTAGTGGCTGGGACCACAGGTGCCCGCCACAATGCCCGGCCACTTCTTCTTCTTTTCTTTTTTTGTAGAGACAGAGTTTCACTTTATCACCCTCGGTAGAGTGCCGTAGCATAACACAGCTCACAGCAAACTCCAACTCCTGGGCTTAGGCAATTCTCTTGCCTCAGCCTTCTGAGTAGCTGGCACTACAGGCGCCGCCACGCCCACTATTTTTCTGTTTTGGGGTTCGGGTGAGGCTGTATTTGAAGCCGTCACCTTTGGTATATGGGGAAGGGGCCCTACTCAATAAGCCACAGGCACCGCCCCACCGCAGCCGTCATTGCTGTTTGGCGGCCTGGGCTGGATTCGAATCCACCAGATTAGTTGTATGGGGCCAGCGCCCTAGCTGCTTGAGCCACAGGCGCTGAGCCTTTAGTAAAATTATTTTCCTGGTTTTACATTTAGTTTTTTCCCCCTTTTGGCTTACAACTAAGGTGGACTTAGTGATATATTGTATTCCTTGCCTACATCATGCATGTGACACTCCATTTTGTAAGTTTTCCTAATATAGCACAACAATCTCCAGTCTCTAAGGCAGCCCAAGAATTTTGTGGAAATAGTAACAAGCCCTCCTGGGAATTGCTATAACACAAAGATGATTACAGATTCTTGCCGTTTCTGTCTTCTTTCTTTGTCCTCAGGAATTTCTGTGAATGCTGTAAAGAAAAATTAGCTGTGGCATTCTCAATGGTGCTGGTTGTTTTGTATTCATTGCTCAGGCTTAAGATGTCATTGCTGTGCTGATTATCAAATTAATAAATATTTAGGAGTAAGTGTTTGCCTTTGTATGCTACATAATCAGTTTTGGAAGTTTGTTTTTTAGTTTGAGGCACAGGAACTGAAAATAAAACCAGAAAAATCTAACTTTATATGAAATACCAAAGTGTACTTTGATTTTACTCACTCAAAGTTGCATTATAAAATTAATAATTATTGTTTGCTGCTTGTAGAGCGTATAATTCAGTAATTATTTACAAACCCATAGTTACAGTGCACTGTGCTAAATTCAATAAGACATAAGTGTAAAAGCGCAAAGTTACCAATAGAGGAATACAATCTAAGCCAACTTTCTAGGGAAGAAATGGTTTAAGATGACATGAGGTGGGAGATAGGATGAAGATGGAACATTTAAGGTAAAGGAACAGCACCTATACTGTGAGGGTTTGTGTGTGTGTGTGTGTGTGTGTGTATATATATATATATATATTTTTTTTTTTTTTGCAGTTTTTGGCCGGGGCTGGGTTTGAACCTGCCACCTCTGGCATATGGGGCCAGCACCCTACTCCTTTGAGCCACAGGCACCACCCTTTGTTTTAATATTTTTAAGTTCTATATTACTGAAGTAAA